>JAHZNB010003145.1:0-22271 GCA_027744295.1 Callyntrura guangdongensis | reverse complement strand
CAAGGTAACAATGTAGGTAAAAGGATACTCAAGACCAGACTAGATTTGTTTAATACATGCACTTTATATCATGTCTAAAGGCTTAAATCTAACCTAAACTGCTGCAAACAGAGATAAAAAAAATATTCTAGTTTTCTAATAAGTCATACGTAGGGTGAATATTATTCAGAAGATAAGGTTTGATACTTTCAGGTATACTTAGGTATATATAACAACACTTACTCGTATGATATGATTGAATTGTACATACTTTGAAATGGGACAAGTTTGGAAAATGTGTACAATAATGTGTAAGACACATAATGAAACAATGCTAACTACATACTAAATACTTTGAGGAGCGCAGTAGTCAATAAAATTCATCAAAACCATGAAAAACTCTATTAATAACCTGCTCGAGAAGATTGCTTCTATCCTACAAGACAACTGCAGGAGAAGCAGTATTGGTTCGTGTACTACTCCAATTTCAATGTAGGTAGTAAGCCGGTAAATGCAGCTCATTTGTCCTTCCTGAACTGAATCTGTCTACTTTGTTGTATAATAGATCGACAGCCTCCCAACAACAACCAGGCAGGCAGGGAGAAACAACAAGATGTAATGGATAGCTTAGAGAGGCAATTAGAGAGAAAGGAAAGTGATGATAACCATCCTGCGTTTAAACCTTATTGTTATGATCATTACTATAACGCGCTTGAATCATCTCCTCAACCTCTTATTTCTCTCTTTTCATAGCCTGTCATAGTCATATCGCTGTAACAAGCAGAATGCGTTTAAGCCTCTCTCAGATCATCACCGTCGTTGTATCAATCACCGTGTGAGGAGAGAGTGTGTGTAGCATAGTTGCAGTGAGCACTAGCAATAATAATAATAATAAGTATCATCACATCATCCCGATGATCGTCGTTCTCTTCGTCGTCGTCGTTTGCTATTATCAACATTATATCACAATAAGTTATTGAGCTGCTAGAAACGGCAGCTTACTGAAATGAAAATCATGCACGATATAAAAGCTAACCTGTCAACACCTGAGCTCATTTACATTTTTTTCACCTGGACCATTTCCATTTTGTATCATTAATCAAACCTTCAAGCCATCCTTTCGGCGTATTATAGATCAGTCGATGTACGTGTGTGTGGATCGTTTACATTTATATTCCTGCTTTGTTTTCTTCTTGCATCACATCAGCGTCTCTTTCTCTCTCTCTCTCTCTCTCTTTGCCCATTTTCCGCTTCTGCTGCATACCAACGACTTGTTCGTCTACCTGAACCTCCTTCATGGCAGTTAGTTAACCTATGCGCTTGAGACACCTTACAATCAAGCTCCGATGGTATGTTCAAATTCAACAATACAGAAGCAAGCAACAACAGTCAGCCGTGTGGGTTTCTTCTTTGCGGTGCAAATAAAGAGATTTTTTTTCCTTTGAACGATTCTCTTTTGGACAAGAACGATAACATCCTAAAGGCCTTAGAAAAAATGTCCTGCATTTTTCACTTAAACTGGCTTTCCTCCATCTGTCTCCACCTATGTAGTTTTCCTTTACGCTATGTTGATCAAAGTGGCGCAAAGAAAAAAAACTGAGCATACACATCACTCTTTGCAAACTGTGAGGAGGGTGAAGAAGCTATAAAAGAGAGATGCTATCTGATTTCTCGGACTTGCTTCTAATTCTTGTTGTGGCTTTTTTTCTAATTACAAGGTAAAAATTCGTCTACATAGTCTGCTATTATCACTACTGTAAACAGTGCGTCCATAGACGGACACAAAGGTGCAACTCCCAGATCCCAAGAACCGTTCGTGTAGTAGTGAGTAGGGATACATATCCACATTTATGTGCCCAAAGAACAAATAATACCTAATAAGAAATGTGCCTGCATCCCAATTATTTAACACGCAAAATTCTCTCGGGCTATTTTACCTGTTGCTGTAATCGTTTGTTTAACAACGAGTCATTTCAAAAATATAATGGAAAATAGACGAAACTGCAAACATGGCAAATGTGAATGAATTCAAATTATAGACATGTTTATGATCATCATTTTTTTCACCTATTCCTTTTGCTTTCCTTTGACGATCACGATTGCGATGATGATGATGAGCCTGACTATGATGACAACGAACGAATCGGGAATGTGAATAGTGAAAAAACAAACTTGAAATTGCAAACCCTCTCTGCTATTTATTCCGCTTGTATGTTTCGTATAAAGTTATTATACAAAAAAGGTACGTCGGAGCACACAGTCGATTTTTCGGTTTGTATTATGATATTACTGAATCAATTCACTGATGAGTATGATGATGAGGCGTAGCGTTTGGCGGACCGACAGTACGGGTGAAAATTTAAAAAAAAAAGTTTAAAAATTGCCTCTCTGTCTCTCCACTTCATATCTATAGCCGTATCATCATTACAGAAATTGGAAGAGGATCAAATATTCAAAAGGATTAGTAAAATTCAAGAATAAATCCTCTATAATGTCAATCGGTTTCTCGTCCCATTATTACACTTATGAGATCACAACATGAGTACTAGCAAAAATGCCCTGGTGTACAAACGAACGAGAATATTTGAACATTCTCCTCGTCTCACCATTCTCACCATTGCGCTAGACAACGACAACAAAGCTGTGTGTGAAGTAGGCAATCTTGCTTTTCAAGTTGATTATCGAAAGCAGATCAAACTTTTAAAAACGGCTCCACATTGCGAAGAAATGTATACTTCTAAATATTACACATGTTTTTTTGTATGCGTTATATTTTGAGATGCGACAAGACAAGGAGATGAAGTCTTGCGCCTATGGCATGGCACTGTGTCTGATATCCCATTCAGATTTTTACCCTGAAAAATAAATGTCTGCTGAGACCTGAATAGACTACAATAACAGCAGCGGTGCGGTTGTGCAGATAGAGGTGCGCCTTATTTGTGGTACATTTTGGTGGTGACGAGACGGATGCCTTCCTTCAACAGTTGACTATTCCTTTCGTGTTCCTCTTTCACTTCTTGTGAAACAACCAGCAACATATTGTGCACAAATATCAGAGATGTTCTACTATGTAAAAAACACGTCATGTGGGGATTTTCCCTCCCAATCGAGCATTGTGTATTATTGCATAATTTAATAAACTTTTTGCTTCGGTTTTTAAGCTGTCCGTTTAAAAATTTCTACAAAAATCGACCATCCTAAAAAAGACAAAAAAGAAATGAACTGACACAAGAAGAAACTAACTTGTATACCTACTCTTGTGAATTCATTTTTTTGCAATTGCACTTGTTTACAGCTCGCCCATGTTTTTTTAAAAAAAAAAAAAAAAAAAAAATATTATGTTGACGTTGTTGTCAGTAGCAGACTTTCCCATTTGCTCGAGGCTCCACTCCGTCTTTTCGTTTACCTTTTCCTTCTTTGCACTGGACACCCAACCATACGCCTAGTAACGTTGATTTTCATGTTGTAAAAATCAAAAATGGTGAATTGAATTAGCCAATTTTTATCGACCAAGTACAGAGAGACTGGCTAATTTAGGTGTACACGATGGTTTCTCTTTGCATTATTAGGCATACGGCATACTTACATTAGGTTGAGGTTGAGAGTTAAATAATGTACGTAGCCAGAGAGAGCCAAAAAAGTCGTAAAATGGATTCTCGACATGACCATAGTAGTTTATGTATTTTATCGATACCCCGGATGATAGATGTTTTCTGGGCATATTGTTCCTTGTCTGCGTTTCATAATATTTTATATTCA
Organism: Callyntrura guangdongensis; assembly: GCA_027744295.1. Lineage (NCBI taxonomy): Eukaryota > Metazoa > Arthropoda > Collembola > Entomobryomorpha > Paronellidae > Callyntrura > Callyntrura guangdongensis. Next base: position 18,533 of record JAHZNB010003145.1, on the reverse strand, counting down.
CAATAGTTTGAACAGTTTGAAGCAACGTCATTAATCTACACACAGAGATCATTATTGGATCATTGAATCAATTTTTAATAAGCGTCTTGTTGTGAAAGGGAGTCAAGAATAAGGACGATCACTACAGCGTCATCATCAACTAGTAGAGATGATCATTATCGATAGAAAAGAAGAGTTGATGACGATCATCGATACGATAACAGAACTACCTTGTTGGTTCGTTGTTGTGTTATGGGAAAGAGAAATGAGTATAGAATCAACTGAATACATAGAACCAAAGTGGCTGAACAATAGGTCTAAATAGCTGGTTTATGGAACGGGCCAACCAACGCTTCCATAATAGTCTGTAAATGGCTTTACTTCTATAGACAAGGGGCAGGGGATAACAGGATGTCAGCAGACAAGAAGAATACCGACATGCACAGAAGAAGAGGGATGCCAAAATTTTATGGCACTACTTTACTGACATTGTTGTTAATTTGTACACAAGCAAGCTTGTCGAACATGCAAAGCCATTATGTCTGCTCCAGAAAGAAAGAAGGGCTATATAACGCCATGGTGTAATGGAAGTAATGAGAAAAAAATATTTTACAGAGAGAGAGAGGGAGGGAGAGAGATCTGATTAGAAAATCAATTGCTCTGTTTTATTGTGTATTTGTGCCTCGAGGACAGAAATGTATCAATTACGTGGAATGTTACAATATGCACACAATGGGGTGCATATCGCAAATGTACACAGAACGCACAGCGCCACCAAAAAATATGAAGCAAAGATATCGTAAACTATGTAGAAAGATGGGTAGGGGTAGCATGGTATAAAAAGGCTACTCTCGTTTCATGGAGCAAAACTTACAGATTACTGATATGTGTCTTCTTTTTTTGCATTTTAGCTATTAACAATTATTGTTCTGCTGGCAACATTACGTAACGTAAACAGACGACCACCAGGATCCCAGAGAGAGGAGGAGGATGATCATCGACCCCAATCATCGGTAGGAGCACCAAGCGAAAAAAAAATCTGAAAAGGAGGGCGAGGCAGAGCGAAGAGATACTGAACAAAAATTGCATGGAAAAAACGTGTGAATGACCATGATCCAAATAGTTGAATTACTGTGATTTGTATTGAAACGCCAAAGGGGAGCATTCGTCTTGGACATACAAAGTACGTATATAGAGAGGAGGACAAAAATTCTGATCTGGTGTTAAATTCTGATTGTCGCTACACACAGGTTTGTTTAAAATGCAGTTACAAATTACGTATATAACATTTATTGCTAAACTTGGTATTGCTTTTGATGATCTGGTGATGAAAAAGAGCATATTTCATTGAGTGCATTTCATCAATACAAAACCACCGCTTTTTTCTCCTTCTTTAGCCCAATTTTTTTCTTTATAATGCAATTATATAATGACTTAATAAATTGTAATATGCCCCTCTTCATCAGAATCTTATCGTTTCACTTGTAATGAACCAGAAAGAAAAAAAGTCTGAACATTTTTTACAGGACACGAACAGAAAACAGAACAGTCTCATTGTGTACATGTATTGTACGTACACTGGTTTTCTTGTAGGTAGGTACCTACTTCACATACTTATCTTTGAGGAAAAGCATTTTTCTTATCCTGCTGAAGATGCACTGTGATGATCTGATGTTCTGTTGTGGCTCAGTCTCAGTCACGAATGCAGTTAGTTTTACACCATGTCAAGAAACGAGCCACACCCTGCCCAATGGCAAACCTTGCCGGTGGTGGCTGGTGGCAATGATCAGAAAGCTGATGCTGCTGCTGCTGATGATGATGATAATTGTAAACCATTGGAGTACTGATGATATGTTGTACTTCGTCAAGTTTGGGAGTAGTATGTATGTAGTACGTAGTTTTGTGGTTGCACCAAACACTCAAACACCAAAATTATTTTCATCATCATCATCATCAAATCAAAAGACAGGATGAATCAAAATGCACTGCATATAGTTATGCTTACGACGAAAGTTTACAAAAAATGTGCATAAAAATTCTGCACCACTTTTGTTATCTCTCTCTCTCGCTCTCGTTTTGCTTGTAAATGCATACCTAACAACAGGTATTTGCTTACAAGTGCTGTGCTCAAAGTTGATTTTTTTTTCTTGTGGACGTATGTATATGTACTGTTGATGATGCTTGTTTGCTTACCTGTTGTCTCCTCTCTTTGCATTTTTTGTTGACACATGGCTCATGGCTCATCATCATCATCGTCATCATCATAACAATAATATCCTGTTGTTGTCTACTACAACTACTACATAACCACCTTCGTCACTACTACTACTTACCACTGTTGACTGCTACTACACTGTCCTGTCCTGCTGTCTCACTGTGAAAATGATGCAATTTTTATTTAGCTATTTTTTTATGAGTCTGCTTATTTGCTAAGGAAGGTCCATTGTGTGCTCTGCTTTTGTTTACCGAGTTCATTTGCTTTTTTCCACAATGTCTACAACAATAGAGCGATAGGTGATAATAATGCGAGGCGTCTTTTTTTATATAATATCTTGATCCAGTATTATTTACATTTCTTCATATTCTACATATATACCCATTCAGTAAATCGTTTTTTTCTTCCGTCGTATTTACATTCTCAAGTTGAAATAACAAGACAATAAAAAAGGTTGTCATTTTCAGCATTATTTTCTATAAACAAATAAATAGACTTGTTCTAGGTAACACAACCTGGCCGACAAACTGTGCGTGACCAATTTCACATAACCGTATATATCTATTGCCATTGAATTACAAAATGGAGAATGCCAATTGTCAGTTTGTAACGTGCTATGCGAACGCCCTTTATTGCTCTTTAAAAAATAAATGGTATGCACGTTTGATAAAAAGTTAAGAATTGACTACATACGAAACGTTGTATAGTAAGTAACCGTAAACTGCTGCTGGGTTAAGTTTACATTTTTTCCATTTAGCGGTTTAAGTGGTTCGGATATGACGTGTGAATGTGAAAGGTACGGTAAGTTGGTAATCCTATATCGTATCGATTGATGCACCGGGTGTGTGTGTGTACGTTGCTGTGCATGTAGTAAAAAATACATCTTTTTTGCATGATGAGGAGTTGATAATGATAACACACACTGTTAATACATTTTACATTTCGGTAAGAAACTTTAAATTGATTGATATGTGAACGGGAAAATGACACTGACATACAGGCAATGGCCCAAGCCCAGAAACCGCAACATCATTATTGAAGAAACAAGCCTTATGTGTAGAGATATGTCATTACTGCAACCACACGAGCTGCTTGATTTTATTAAGCGTGTTCTTTTACATTAAATTGATGTATGCAGATTATTACCAATTGCACGAGTTAGCACATAAAATAAAGTGTTCATGTTGCACTACCTATGTGGGGTGAGGTCGGAGATATACTCTGCTAACTATATACACGAACACACGAAAGCTTGCTTACTTGCTATATTATACCCCTTTCAAGATAGTAACAGGAACATGTCAAAAATCAGAAAGATCAATTCATATACAATGGCACTACCTTCTGCTGCTCCGCTTTGTTGTCTTCAAAAGAGATTTTTTGGAATATTTACCCGATTGACTGACGTCTTTTCAGTGCATAGAAATAAGTGCTTGACATAAAGCACTTATTGGTGGAAAAAAGTTTACGATGTAAGAAAAAGGTTTGTTGCGGTGAAAACATTTGCATAAGAAATCAAAAAGTTATCAGTAGAGGACCCTGAAAAGGGGAAAAGCTGCCACTTCTCTCTGTTTATTCATGCCAATAAAATAAATCATCGTAATGGTTGGAATAAGTAGCCGCTGGGAGTTTGGTACTAATGATTTGCGGTTGGCGAACATTTTTGAATTGCAAAGGGAAACTTTCGGGTAGCTCGCATAACTAATTAGGGTAAAAAATAAATTGTATTTTGATACAAATGATTAATTAATTCAACAGACCACACTAGTTAAAATTGTTCTATGAATAGTTTAATAAATTATGTAGTCACAACAAGGTTAGTTTCGAAATTATGTAAGAAACGTCTCTAACAATTGCTAGTTCAACAAATCAGTTGCAAAAACGTAAATTAATTACCTTGATTTAAGCTACATCCGTCCACCTGTGCCACTTACAAGCACATGAATATGGAGTGAACTGGCCCGAAGGCGGTTGGACGGACTTACCATTCGACTTTAAAAAATTGGTCACCGACTACGTTCTGTTACTCAATAGAGGTGAACCGAAATAACGACATTTTCAAGAAGTACATGTATAATACAAGGTGTGGCTATAACATGACGATGAAGTGAGTTCTCGTATTATTGCGTGTCGATAGAAATACTTATAACTGAAATTTTTGTTGCTTTTTTTCTCGTTGAGTGATGTTGGTTGACTGGCTGCATAATGCATGAAAAATTGTCTTCTTCACTCCTATCGAGATTTTATTAAAATTGCAGTGCTATTTTATTGGATTTTGACGTTTTTAAAAATGCACGTTTCGTTGTTTATTGTTTCATTTTTTTTTCTTTCAATGTAGTCTCGTCATAAAAAAGAATCTTCCTTGCTTTATTTTCTTTCTACTTCACATAAGAGAACACAATCATCATTTCAAGTCGTTGGGACGTCGTTTCTCACATATTATTTAATGGCACATAAATAATTCGATAAATGTCTGGAAACAAAATCTCTGCATCATCTCTCACTTATCGACATCGATTTTCAGGATGCTGTGCGCTGACGGTGCATGGCGGTGGTGGGATGATGTCCATCTTGGTAATCGATTACTGTTGTTAGAGACCTGTTGATAAATGTGATGTAAAAGTTACACAAATGGGATACATATATATTACCCCTCTACCTGCCTACTACTGAGTCCCATTGTATATCTCTCCGCTCAAATGTTTTATTGTTTTTATTAATAACGAAAGGGGTTTGGAGAACGCGCCCACCCGAATCACATCCGTCGCATTGCATGCACGTTCTAATAATACAGGTTTTTTCTTGTATTATTGCCAAAATTGAAATGAAAGGGGAGGAATGCCAGAGAATGAGTAGAAAGGTTAATCATCTTCATATCGTCTTTCTGCAAACAGCATTATTGCTTAAACTTACCCAACTTTACTACCGAACAAACTCTCAAAGGTGTGTGTGTGTATGTGACTGTTTGTGTGTGCGCGATTTCAATTTCATTTTGAAGCCGATCATTTTTGCTGTGTGTAAATTGATTCTAAAATCCAAATATTGACATTGAGATTTTTATGGAGCTCACTTCCACTTCCATATACTCAATATGAAAAAGGTATCGACTATCGACACGTTGTTGTGCGTTGATTAAGTTACGAAAGCAAAGAGTATTACATGGCCTTTTCTTGCCTTTTTTCCTTAATAGAGAGGTATCTCTGTCAATGAGGAGGGTAGGGTTTTTCTAAAAGCTGATTGACGGATTCGACAGACGTGCCACGGCATTTGGTTAAAATGATTCTTTTGTTTCTTCCTCTAAGTTGTTGTACTCTGCGGTAATTAGGGTGGGCTTTTCTAAAAGCTGATTGACGGATTCGACAGACGTGCCACGGCATTTGGTTAAAATGATTCTTTTGTTTCTTCCTCTAAGTTGTTGTACTCTGCGGTAATTAGGGTTGTTTGAAGAGAAAGGATGTGCGGTGTGTGGTGTGTGTCGAGTCGAAAGCCTTCGTGGGTTAAAGATCTTACGTCTTTGTTGTTAGTCGATGACAGTGAGTTACGACCCAGTGCATGATATAATAGAGTATGAATTTGATGAACTTGGAAAGCTGGAAACAGTTTTGGTTTCTCGCAACGCTGTGGTGGTAGGTGTCTTTGTATTCTGTTGCATTAAAGACAACATGGTTTTCAACATCTCATTGTGTCGCGTTTAGGCGACACATTTTGTTGAAGGAAAAAATTAAAGCAGAGCCGCACATGTGCCGCCCTCCAGAAACAGCTTTTATGCCACCCCACAGAATACTTTTGTCTGTGTCAGAAGGCTGACAAGTGCGAAAACCTTTTAAACGCTTAGAAGGTTTTGTATGTATGTACCCATAAGCGGCTTACATATTATTATTATATTGTGTGAATGACATATTAAAATTATTATGAGCTAAATATTTTGATCACCTGTGTGTCGGCATGATAAAATATTATTTGCTCCTTCAGTTTTAAAGCGCATAAATTTACATTTACAGCACACACACACATAATATATGACTTGCTTGGTTATAGCTAGCCATCAAGCAAATAAATGGGTTTACCGTGAGCGGTATAAATGCTTTGCGGTGAAAGTCAGCCAAGTATATCTTGCAAGTTTTTCCATCATCATCATCATCATCATCAACTCTATTCTATATAATACGCATACACATCCTTACTATTATTCACGATGATGCATAAAGTAGACATGCCTGATAAAAAGTTAGCCCAATAACGGGTAAACGAACTGCATTTTTTGCCAAAAACCAAATAGCAATATCGTCAGCAGTTGGATCATCCTCTTCGCTCTGCCACTGCATGTTAGTTTCCTGGCTAGCCGTCCGTCCGTCATGTCCAGTCATTAAACAACAACGTTTTTTAGTGTTTTTGTTTAAATTTGTAGATAAAATTGCGTACAAAAAGGTTGGCATTTTACCTCTCTGCATAATAATAAGTAGTCGCGAGATGTGTTACCCCTTTTACCTGAATTGGATGAAAAAGAAGATGCGGAGTTTGAACTTGTTAGGACTTGCAATTTATATGAACATAAAAACACTGTTCCTGATTGTTAGCATGCACTTTTTGACCAGGTATAAAATTTAAATTGTCTGCTCGTTATGCATAATATATTCTATGCAAACTAGTAATTTTATTTAGATTTTCAGATTGCGTTAAAGAATATGGCGAATGAAACATCAAACTGTAAGATCAGGTTCCATTGTTACACGATGACGGTCGCCATCAACAAGCCTCATCATCATCTCTTCCCCCTCTTCTTCTTCTTCTTCTTTTCTTTTTGGCTGCATTACTGCTGCTGCTGTTGCACTTTGGTTGATGATGATATGGCAGTAAACAATGGAGGAGTAGGAATATTATAAGAGATTATAGAAGAACAGTGGACTGTAGTCAGGATGAGGAAAAGGCGAAGGTAGCCACAACATCATTTTATTACGCGATGTTTGCTCAATTTGAAACATTTTGTTTGAACAAGGGTTGGAGTCATTTGGCTCTCGCTCTGTGATAATTTCAAAGCTTAATGCACCGTTTCTCTCTAATGCAAAATTTTCGCATATTTAAATACAGATGAGGAGTGGGATTATAATCAGAATAATAGTTCTGATGATGATGAGAGGAATTATTATATGACCGTGCAGAGAGGGAGAAGGATTGATGTGTAATGTAATCTCTTCACTATTCATTCCCATATATCTGTTCCTATTCTAGATGCTGAGTAATCAGACTCATAAACAACATTGTATCCGTCTCTTAATATGATTTTCTCTTTTTCTATAAAAAGCGTCGAGTGTAAAAAAAAGAGAAGAAGAAAATATACAAAGAGGGTGAAGATGTGTTGCGGGTTTCTGAGGCGCTAAATGCTACTCAAATAGACTTGTATTTTCCCTCTGGTTTTGACAGAATGTTTTTCTTTGAAGAGAGAGAGAGAGAGAGAGAGAGAGCGTGTATGTGTGTATGGAATGAAAAGTGCAATTCAAAAAATTGGAATGGAAAGATAAGAGGAATAAAGTAGGTAGGTAATAGTAATTCTGATTACTCTTTAGGATGATGTTGATGATGGTGATGAGATGATGATGATACATGCATACATATGCATCGTGTATATATAAATAAATACAACAGGTTCATGCATACCACTTTTTGGAGAAGCCGGTATGTAAATTTTCATTGAAATTCACTCGACTTATAGTCGACCAAAGTGTTCAACCTAATTAATTCGGGGAATGACGAGCAGCAGAATGAGTTTTATTTCTTTTCCACTCAAATGACATGTCTTTGGTTTTGCGCGTTGATAACGCTGATATATCATTGGCTATCAGCCTCTTGACGAAATCTTTATTAGGAGTTTTGTTAATATGTCGGGATTTTTTTCAGAATTCAAAATGGTTTAGTCCGCAGAATGATAATCATGTCGAGAAGCTGACGACGGGGACTGAACGAAAAAGGAGGAGGAGGATGTTGAGTCACTTTTTATGCTTTTAATACCTAATTTGTAATACACTGTGTAAATAAAAGTGTTATTTTACTGGGCAGTTAACGTATTACACTCCTTTCTCTCTCGCTCCCCGTCTGCATCACCCCGACCAAGGTGTAATTTTTTCTCATTTTTACCTCATTTAAACACAATTTTTACCTTTTTTATGTTCGTCTACAAAGTAATTCACATAGTATGATCATCAGCCATAGAGAGTTTCTTCTTCTTTGCTTACCATGCCACGACTGATACACTTTCCCACGGAACGGTTAAACTCCGACGCAGCAGCAGCAACGACTCACAGAGAGGGGAAGAGATCTGAGTGCTGTTGCTGTTCCTGGGGTTGTTGCATCACTTTAAAGAAAACTGACCCGAGCATGAAAAGGCTAAGCATGTCCCATAAAGAATGATCTTCATCGTGATTTGACGATCATAATTTTATGGCTGATGCACATAATCACACATTTTACTGCCCGCTATCAGTATCCACTTTGCACACATACTTAGGATGTGTACAACACTGCATATATATTCGTTCTAAAAAAAATTTAAATCAATAACAGAAACTGGCAAAACGGCAACAGTTTCAAATAAACGCTATTTGATGTCTGTACTGACCAATCTTCAATCTGCTTTGTCCGCAGAGATTTTTTACCGTTTATGTAAATAAATCTTGCATGTTGGACAACCACCTTCGTGAAATTTTTAGGGAAAGCCTGCCGTGAGTTTCTCACTTTTTTGTAGAAAAAAAGCAAAAATACCGCAACAAATTGTATCGTAGATATACCTATATACATTGTTTATTATAACTCATAATATTATAATCGTGGAGTAAGTACAAGCTGATAATATGTAGGTATTGTAAATTGTAATATTAAACTTGATAAACATATTCCCCTCTGCTGCTCTGTCTGCATTTTTTTATTCATTTCGTATACAACGAGCTAATCATAATGCAAATTTTGCCAAAAAGGAACATAAACCTCACTACAAGAATTCTGTCAGTGAGCCATCTTTCTTTCTCTCTCTCTCCTCTGTTTTTCCCTGCCAGGTTTTATAGGAGACATTAAAAAACAACAAAAAGACGGCAAACATTATGACAGCAGGTAGGCAACTTCTCAGAGAGGTGCACACACATGAAGACTAGTGGTAATCTGAATTCTGCACAAAAACATAAACATGTTGTACAATATGTGATATGTGTGCAATGATGACAACAAAAGTTGATGTGTTTCTCTTGAAGTTGCGATGATGATGGCACCGAAAAACGTTTATAACATTGTGTCTATATTATTTCTTTTGATAAATATATTCTTTTCTAGTCATTCATCATATCATCAATTTTACTGAGAAAAAAACTATTACATTTCATCACGACCAGGAGAAAAATTCAGCGAAAGAGAGAGAGAGAGATGCATTTTTTCATGCTTGCTGGTGTAGTGTCACAACTGCGGTGACTAAACATTATGAAGGCCTACACACAAGTCATCAGGGCAAGGATCTTTGCCTTGCTACTCGGCGAGAAGTGAATTTCAAGACTTACACTGTTGAGCAAGTTGCCAATCATTATGTAAAGGTCAAGTGAACCAGTATCCATAAAACAGGAAATCTTATTTTGTGGTGTGTGCCAGGTAGTTTACAAAACTGAATTTTACGTGCAAATGAAATTGATTTAAGATGCTCCGTTTTGCTGCAAAATGTGATTACAATATTCCATAAAAGTTATATACATTTTGTTGTGTGTACTCACTCGTACTCCCCATCTTGTCATTACATTTTGGTGAGCGGGGACTACCTATGTACACGGGAACGTAAAAAAACACCTGTCACACCATTCTTCAACTAACGACCAGTTTAACGATAGGCAGTGAGTCTCCAAATGGATCATTAAGAAAGGTGTTTTTTTCAAATTGGCAAAAGAAAAATATAATAATAACAATAATATGCTTTTTACTATACGGGGTGATATCATAACATATTTTAAAATACAAATTGTGCTACGTGATTAGCTTGCGGCCGCCTTTTTAACAAGTTGCTTGTTTCCCATAATCCTAATGGTAAATGTAAGAACAAATGAAGAATAAGAGACAAAGCCAAAATTAAACGGGGATCAACCATTGAATTAAAAGTGGGTAGATTTATTTAAAAACTCCAGATTTTTATTACTGTCATTGTTTCGACTGCTACTTTATACGACTCCGTTTAGTTGATTTACTGCGTTGTTAACATATCAGAGTGACAAAATTCGTGTGTCATTTCACGGCAGGATTGAAACAACAAAAATTCAAATTTCCCCGAACAGTGTGATGTTTATGTTATGTTCTTGTGATATAACACAAGTTTTGCTGGTTGAAATTTTATAGTTTTTTATGCAATGTACTCTGTTCTACGAGGATACTATGATAAAGATAAATTTTTATGACGGGGAAAAAGCGAGAAATACAGGGAGAGAGGCGAAGAAAATAAACTGGGTATTCAATACGCAGCTGCTACCACTAGCACACCACCAGTAAGCTACGTAAAAACACAGAATCATCATTATCAACTCACTTAACACTTGTTTCTACAGGAGTATGTCGTTTTCAGAAAAAAAATTACTGTTCCTTGTATATCTGTTTGTGACTGCTTTTTCTGCAATTCACTGGTCGAACAGGCTCTGGCATTCTATCAAATCAATATTTTAAAGGCGAGTATGGTTGTTCATGGTTCGGCCGTTAAAATAAAAAAGCTTTAAATTTGACGATTTTTTGAAGAAATGAAATGGAAGCCTTGTATACAAGTGAAATGGGCATTTTACCTTTTTTCAGGATTTTTTTACTACACAATCCATACGCAAATACATTACCTTCACCACCACCACTCACTCAGGCATGTTTACAAAACAGGGGTAATGTTGCACTCCGGTTTGTACGCTGCTGTGCTGCTGTGGCAGCATCATGTATGATGATAAGGATGTACACAGAATTTTCGAAAGATCGCGTAGTATAAGTTATTGCTGATTAACTATTTTTACTTAGCCGAAGGAATTGTTTTACTCGTTCTTTGCTATTCAATATAAAATTAACTTGAAAAATGAGGCTGGTGAAATGGCAGTTTTATGGAAATGCCATGCATAAATTTCTCATTCTTGGGGCTGATTAAGTTAACCAAATCTTAACATATGATAACACAGAGGTCTCCAATGTACATGCTTGTTTTCTTCTAGCCAAATTCAAATGGAATCACTTAAAACGTCATTTTTTATTGAGAAGCGAGTAACCTTGTTGGACAGAGAGAGAGAGAGAGAGATTGAGAGAAAAGGGTTTATTTACGTGTGCATTAGCCTGTTACTCTTCGACTTTTCATGTCTCGGGAGGAAAAAGAAAATGATGCCGCATTATGTATACTTGTAAGCACTTCATGTTATGTTTTGCACCCTCAACAAAAATGCCATATTATTGTTATGTATACTCTGATTTAAGACTTTTAGTAATGCACCTCCACAAATTGAAATAAATTTTAAAAAGTCTTTTCTTCTCAAATACCTATGCACAATCAGCATAATATTATTATTACTGTACTGCCCCGCTGGTCGTTTTTGATGCGTCGAGGCAATGTTTTTTTTACTTAGCAGCAGCACCTTAAGGTCAAAGCTCATCTTGTATATTAATTAAAAATTCATATAACCGACTTAAGCTTTGTNGTTTTTTTTACTTAGCAGCAGCACCTTAAGGTCAAAGCTCATCTTGTATATTAATTAAAAATTCATATAACCGACTTAAGCTTTGTAATTAGACCTGACATTGCAACGGACGGGGATAGAGAACCGCACCAGTAATCATCATTTTGGATTCTTATAATTTTATTCCATTAACATGCACAACATATCGGATACGGCTTTTGACCACAAAGTATTTCTCCCTTTTTTCTGCACTGCCACTATATGTAAAGAGGCAGCCCTACCATAGCTTTTATGACTCATCACTTTTTTCCCACTTCTCTGACAGATCTTTGACTTTTCAGAGAATCACTTTACCTCTCTTACTGAATAATAAAGGGAAAAATCACAATTTTGTATTAGGTGTACTAATGCATAGCAAACACACACACATAGTGCTTAAATATTGTCTACATACGTGTATGCTCAAGTTGATTTTTTTTCTACGTAGGATGATATCGTCGGGGATTCTTTTTTGGAGGAGAAATTGTTATTGTTGTTGTAGGAAGAAAATGCACTGCAATGTATGAAAACTGCTTAAAATTGGCCAATTCAATGTCAGTAATGCGATGAATCGGTTATTGCCTGCAGGCGAAAGCTCGCTCTCTGTCTGTGTCTGCTCCAGTGCGTGATGCGAAGATGTATGTGTCAAATTGTTACCCCTTGTGTGTAATTTGAGTGTGTATGTATGTGTGTGTGAATAGAAATTCCTGAAGGCTGAGAAAATACTACATAATGCACCGATTCCCTTTTTTAAATTAAGTGTATACGAATAATAGTATATTTTTAACGTCTACTCCGTTCTGAAGAGAGAGACGTGGACGACGTGCTATCTACGTACATTATTACACCCATTATCAATATTATCAATAGAGTGTATTCTATACTTCATTTCTCTTGTATTTCACTCCTTTTTCTAAAGTAATCATTTTCTTCTCAAGATCGGGTTTTTCTCTTTTAACCTTTAATGAGTTTCTCAATCACGGTAGCAAAAGGTGGTGTACAGTTTGCACATTTCGTAGCTTCCTCATTTTTGCCAAAGAGGAGAAATGTACGCTGTTTTAGTCGTGCCGTGTACCATTACCACATACCATACCTATAGATATTCCCAATATCTTATCATCAAGTAAGTACACGTCGTCGTCGTCGTATTTGAATCCCCGATTCGAATCTTTTGAACAGGAATTTAACGACATATTATTACAATCAGTCCGCTGTTACGCTCAAAGATGCAGAAATCCGATAAAAACTCTTACATATATTTAGTCATTGCCCAGGAGAGCTGTTATTTTTCAGCGTTCTAGTTGATTGACTCATAGTTTCGTGCTCATTTTTATAAACAGTGTTGATGCTTCATTTTCTTTTTTTTGCCGGTTGCAGTTTCCCTTTTTTTCCATTTTTGCTCTCGTGTCAGTTGTCAAGTTGAGCTGCGCGGCTTTTTTTACTCCTTTTGGATACATCCGGGTTCGATGTTTTTCTTCCACTTTTTTATACTGTGTAAAAAAGTATTCTCCATGCCAGACAAAAATTTACATACCTACCTATCTCTCTACCTCCTCCTATTGTCGTGATGTGTTGATGGTAAAGAGTAACCTAAATGTTTACAGCAGCAATCTATGTAGAGCATAAGAGTGTGGAATGGAGAGAGGGAGAGGACAAGATTGGAATCAGGATCACAAGCAATGATACGCACCATTTGACAGCTTTTATGTAATCGACAGGTAGCTAATACACTTTGTATATTATTTGCTGTTGCTGACGATTATGACGTAAGATAGGGTTGCTTGCAAATGAAGACATGACGATGGAAAACTGCATGCCTGCGAGTTTTCAGTTTTGAACAATGACATTGCTTGATATTCATGGTAGAGAATATAAAGATCCAGAATATAATGTTTTACCCTCTTTATTCGTGACTGATATACCTCACCCTCTTGGCCAAGACCGTCGTCGTCGTGTCCACACCATCACAACCACCACCACTGGTGTACACTGGTTATGCGCTGTGCAGGATAATAGTCATGTTATGCTATGAATTTGTAAGGATATGAGCTTCAGATATAGTGAACAAGCAAAATGAAACTTTATCCAGAGACACGTCTTCACAAAGAGAGAAGTGAGTGAGCGTGCTGAAACCTTTTTATTTTTCTCAAGTATAGAAAATGTGATGGCTGTTTGTTATGAATTGGATTAAGATTAAGAAGTGCACTTTATAAATAAAAACAGGTCTTTTTTCTATTCCACTTATATGCTCAATAATATGTGGATATGATTGTTTGCACTGCTAATGCTAAACTTGCATTTTTTTTAGTGGAGAACAACTTTTGCCAAATAAATTATGCATAACTTGCGTGCGACTCACATCGGGTAGCAGGAATCCATTCAAATGACATTACTTTCTGTACCACCACCGGTACCGGCTAAATGCCACACCTGAACAAGCGTGATTCACATGAATGTAATGATAATATTACTCACTTTAAACGAAAACTTCAATTTTTTGCTCCAGCATTTTGTTGTAGTTTTTTTCTCTCTTGAGGAATGCTCAAAAGAAGCAATACTGTCTTCCAAAATTACTTTATTATTTATTGAATAATATATATATGTTCTCAATTTTCGTAGCCCGTACAAGGACAAGTCAGCATATAACATAAAACCAAGAATGCCTACCTTTGTAGACATGTCACTTGTTTTTTACTTTACAAAATGATACAAAAACGAATTTAATTTAATTTTTCAATAGGCAACAATGCGGAAAGCTAAGGCGGAAAGTATCTGGTTCAAAAGACAATGTTGCAATCATTAAAATTTTTAAAAAAATATGCCACTATTGTTTCGGCTATCTAAACTACAGAATAATTTAGTATGAATTATCGCTTTTAGTTATGGGACTGTTATTCCTTAAAGTATAGAGCAGTTTTTCACAATTTGATTTCATATATATGTGCTGTGTGCACAGCCGAAGAATTCCTACAGTGCGATTGCCGAGCGGTCAAAGATAAACGACTCGTAAATATTTATGTCCCTTTTCTCCATCATAATTAAATTATATGTACATATTCGTAGAAAGCATTTAGGATTTAGGACGATTGTAATGAAGGCCATAAATTGAAACTTTCTTTCAACTCTCTGTTAAAGCAGAAGAATGCAATTTTTTCAGTTCTGCAACTGTTGGTAGGGAAGAGAGCAAAGAAGGGTAAATGTACGCCAATATGTCTAGACGCATTTTTATTTAAACTAAAACGATGCACACACACACACACTTCACTCACATAATTGATGCTGTGAGATTGGGATAAGCCATTTTGGTTGTATACCCACGAATGTATTATTGATTATCGTAGTTTTGAAAAAAAAATTATTGCATTGTTTTACCGCAATCTCACTGCCTACGCTGAATATCATAGTCAATAAGCGATATAGAAAGGTGAACTCCAGGCTAGCTTTATTATGTATTTATTCTCTATTTTACAATCGATCATTTGAGCATAAAACTTATTTATTATCATTTTTTTGTGTTGGCCCACCTCATACCACACAAAACGTATGTTTATTTAAAACAAGTCTCACTCAGAGATTTTCCTTCAGTCATCATCACAGTCGATTCGACAAGAAAAAAAAAACTTTTTTTTGTTATTGAGTTCGTTTCTGCTGTTTTTCTCTTTTTTGCCCTATAATGTCGATTACGACTGTATGTGTGTGATGGTTGGCTCATTGACAAGCGGAAAGCTGGTTTTTGTTCAAATATTTTTCATTGTTGATTGTATGCTTTTGGATTTATAAGGCATGTTCAATAAATACGCATACTAATAAAACCATTAAACTATTCTGTCTGTTTACCATGTTTATAGCATTTGTTATGTACGACTGCAAACTTTTCAATAATTTCTAATGCGCATCAGTTTCCATTTTCAGATTAGATTTCTATTAAAATGCTTTCTTTCAATCATAATTTTCATACCTGCACAATAAATGGTCTTGCATACGTGACAAAAAAGTACAAAACTTTTTTTTCCAGAGCTACATACCAGATTAACAGTTTCTTTGATTTATCGAACATACTTTATGTATTACCACCTATGAATTTCATCTCTTAATGCTTGATCTGGTCATAGTTAACTTACCACTGAATTACAAGCTGTACAAGCTGCATTTTGCAGGTTCAACAATAAAAATGTTTAAGTGTCCTCCTCTGTCTGTCTGCCACAAAATGACCAACGCCAACGAAATGGAAATGCTTAAATATCAGCTTCTTGTTTTTAAACGACTCCACAGACTCCTCTTCAACAGCTAATTTTATGTTACGCGCAGCGCAACAACTGAAACAATCAGATGATTTCGTGTGCACTTACATTTACACAGCTCCTGTTAATCCATTAATCCATCCTTCATTATGATAAATGAGTCAATGGACTTTTCTTCTATATTATTATTATTATCATCATTTATAAAGAAAGATGACAGCATGTTCTCAATTTTGTTTGTTGGTGGTGGTGTCCACTAGTCAACTTGTTTTTCATTTCGCTCTTTTAGCAACTCGCATCACCTATTCTTTGTAAGAAGGGAACACTGTGAAAAGAATATCACCACCCGCACAGCTCCTTTTAGATGTACTGTGTGTACGCACGAATTTGCTACCTTTCACAAATAGTTGTTAATTGCTCTATTTCCATATTTTCTGCATTATTTCTGTTTTTTCTCTGAGGATGATGAAAGGCTTTATGCTGCATTAATCTACACAGACGGTGATAAATGGAAACAACTATCATTATGATAATCAAGGGATTAAGGTTGTTTTTTCTCTCCTGATAGTAGGATGAGCACAATCACAGCACACTGGCCGCTACCGTTGTTGAGTTAAACTTTTGTGTAGGAGCAGCCACTCATTTATTACATGTGCTGGCGCTTCTTCAACGTCACCGTCCCCAAAATTGTTTTCTCTCTCGTGATCTCCTCTCCACAAGACGAGGAAACAGCAGCAGTATTAACAAGGTCTAAATCATGTACTGCAAGCTATAAGGTCTTGTTCAAGAAATTGCGATCGTGATGGAACTTGACATGTGAAGATCATTGGATTGCTTTGATTTGACGCTTGATTAGTACAAAAGATCTTTTTACACGGCTCAAAACAGCAACCCTACTATCGTCGTACTTTCTTCCCTACCCTGCCCTGCTCCCCGTCATCGTCGTGAAAAGTAAGAATAGTGAGAAAGAAGTCGAGGGAGAGAAACGAGAGAATAGGGAGGAATGACAAAAGTTATTATGACTTTCGGTATGTGATTAGACTGGTAATAACATCGAACCAAGTGGCTTCTTTGCCGACCAGTCTACTACTTATTCAGGGAGAGATGAGGATAATCAACTTTAATTTAAGATTCACATCTCATCGTTCCTCCTCTTGTTTCAGGACGTTTTATCATGTAATGAATTAATATTATGCATTACAAGCAAAAACCCTTTGTCATTTTGTTCTACATAATATTATATGCACAAGTAATATTGTATGAGTTTAATAAGGTTTGTTGTACTCTCGTGATGGTGGTGGTGGTGCCAGCACTTGTGCCTACTTTACTAACTCTCCCTCAGAGTCATTAATTTTGCGAATACAAGAAATTCCTGGGATTATTGCTATTGTTTAAGTCAAAGCCCAAGCATGCTGGCAGTAGCGGGCCCCGTAAAAAATCAAATTGCTTTTTCTTACACATCAAACGCTGTACCGAAGTATCACTTTTATACTGGCATGTAAAAAGGTATGTATATATATGCATCTTTCTCTATTTATCTCTGTAATCAAGTCGACCCAAGTATAGAAACCGGCGACTTTTTTTTGCAGCTATCGCACCGTATCTTTTTTTCTGGGGATCTTGCAGCTATCGCCTTTATTTCATTTTACGAGATCTAAAAGACTCGTCTGCGATAGGATCAAAAGCGATAGATGATCAAGAGAGATACATATGTGCCACCCTGTTTGCTCACTACGGTTCATTTCGTCTTCTGTTGTTCCACTTTGATCATCTCATCATCATCTCCCGATCGATCATTATATTACTACCTACTCTCTCTCTCTCTCTACACTACAAATTTGCTAAATCCGACGATGCATTCAATGATGCATAATGTGTAGAATTATACGAAACACCTTTGCCATCACCTT
The DNA here is from genome assembly GCA_027744295.1 of Callyntrura guangdongensis. Classification (NCBI taxonomy): domain Eukaryota; kingdom Metazoa; phylum Arthropoda; class Collembola; order Entomobryomorpha; family Paronellidae; genus Callyntrura; species Callyntrura guangdongensis. The sequence goes on along the minus strand of JAHZNB010003145.1, from coordinate 493 downwards.
ACTTAACTGCCTATAACTAGCCGTATCGGTGCAGAATTATTCAATCAATAGCCAGGATAATTACTGCTTTTAACTGGGATGCAAGGCAGTAGGAGTCTTTCACGAGATTTTCACCTGGGATAACTGCATAAGAAAATAACAACAACGTTATTATTGAATGCAGGTAGTAAGAGAGCAGTGGCTAATGGATGCGCGTTCATGGTAATGGTAGATAGCCCTTCATCATTTCTTTGGTCATTTTCGTGAGCTTTGACTGATGATGATGATCTCCCATTGCTATTGGTGGCATGTACGAGAATTTATTTGGCAGGATTAGCATTAATAGAACATATATTAAACAGTAGTCGTAGAGCGTTCTGTTATTTAAGTGATGTTCATTTGTTTCATCAACGTTGTATTTTTTGACTACTGCGCCGTGATGATTAGTAAGTAGTAGTTAAATAGTAGTTAGGCAAGTAACCAGCATGTAGTATTACTACCACCGCCAAAAAAA
>JAHZNB010003144.1:0-18310 GCA_027744295.1 Callyntrura guangdongensis | reverse complement strand
GTCTGCACTAGAAACTTACAGTATTCACTGTGTATTTCAGGAGTTGTAAAGATGAATAATTAACAAACTTGTAGAACAATGGTGGATTTCCGACGAATTTATTTGAAAGAGGAATATAATTTATGAATACGCTTAATATGTTATCTCTGGAGACAATGATGGAGAAATGAAGATTTACGCACAATAGAGCAAAACTTTTTATAACAAACCTAGACCATAACTTCTTCCAGAATCTTTATATAAGTCTGCTGTTCTGATGGAAAAGTGCATTTATCTCCATCTTGGCAGTAGCCGTTACATAGGTATAAAAAGGGATCACTACTTTTTGTGAATTGATAGGTTGTTATAGGTGTACATCACATGTATATGGAATTTCGCGAGAATATTTTTGCTTCCACCAATTTACTCATGTAATTATGCTAGTCCTGTATCGTATTTGTGAACCATTATATGACCGCTTGCATGTAAACATTATTAACCCTTTAAAGTTATGGTGCTACACATCATCGCCTGAAAAGTTGTGAAACGTGGGATGTTTCTTGTTAAGTTGGGCTACGGCAACGACTATAGTCCATTTTTAATGTAAACAACAAACGCACCATTAATAACGAAGCAGTTGAAAAGATAATTCTTACGTGTCATTTTACGACACATTTTTATCATTTTAAAGATATCCTTGCAAAACTGCGATGATAGACGTTACTTAAGCATTTTAGCATTTGTAGGATAACGTATGGCGTACCAAAGATGGGTTGATAAGGGGAGGATAATGATGAGTTGTTGTAGCCCTCAGTTGCTGAGCGAAATTATTCTACCTAGTATATACATACAAGTAGCACAAATAATGCTGCTTGACAAAAAATGTTGAGGAGGCATGCTTAAATATTGTGGAGTGCTGCATTATTATTATCTGCTCTCCTTGAGATTTTCCTTTTTAATCCATTTCAGCGCTAACCGTCCGTCTCTACCACAAATTGGTAGCGATGATGTGATATTATAAAAACCTACAAAGTAATAGTAGCAAAGTGACGAAGTATTCGCTTAATTTGTGATAAACCTTCCAAACCTTCCTCCATCTCGGCTCTACAGGGAATGTGTAATTGCTTAGCGAAAACAGAACTTCAAAATTCCTAACCGTACCTGAGTTACTACCGAGGGATCTTTTTGAAGACCTGTGGGCACCACATGGCTTCACCTAGAAACTCTATATATACTACCGATGTAGCCTACGGGATGAGGAACCAATTTGTGAAAATATAATTTCAAACTTCTAAATCGTTTTTGAGTTATCGTATGAACGGACAGACAGACAGACAAAGTGAAGTTAATAAGTGACTTTGGCACCTAAAAAGCAAAAGTTACCAAGATGTTAGTTGGATATAGAATGAATGGCCATTTGAGACGCTGCAAAACAAACGTAGATAATACCATTAAAGAACATAACAGTTCATAAACATGACTAACAAACAACACGAGAGTTGGAATCATCGTTTAAACAAAACAAAAAATCATTTAAGCTTTGGCCATTCCGTTGCTGACGCAAACAGGATATTTACATTTTTTTCTTTCCATACATCCAGTACCACATTTTTTTGACAAATAGTCAGGTTTTGTCATTAATCTGGAATCTTGTTTAATGAAAAACGTCCGGATAAGTGTGGGTAATCCAAAATTATGTGCGTCCCTACATTCTATTGCACCGCATAAAACGGTACAATAAAAACGTTTAGATTATTCATCACACTAGAATGGGAAAATACCTACAGACTATGAAGATCAACGGAATCAAGTCAGGTAGTGTAATAATAACAGACATGCTTGAGTACTTGTTTATGAAATGAATAGACAAAAATAGCCAAGAAGAGATTGCATTTTGATGCGCTACTGGCAGGACAGGGCCACAAAGTTGCATAGTCAAGTTCAAGATGTATGCCTATCAAAACGATCGTCCACGTTTATCCCGTTAACCTCATATCATTGCCACGCTGACTTACGTCGCTCATTTCATTCAGAAAACCAACGCCATTATTAAACTATATGCAATTAGAAGACTCAAGTCCGGAATCGCAATTACCGTGATTATTTTCAGTAATTAATTCATATGCGTTTTATTCAAATGCCAGTATGTATACAGAATCTGCGTTTTACATGGTGCAAGCCACAAGCATTATGCTATGCGTGAGATCATTTTTTGGCCGAAAAGGGATTTTTTGCATTATATATCCTAACTCAGTTCTTTTGAAAAACAAGCATGGAAGTAATATTTTTGTCACAACATTTACCTTATATATTACGTATACAACATTATTTTTCAGAAAATCTTAGGTTAGCTCCCATTCCAGGTACTTCTTTGTATTTGTTGATGATGAGCAAATTCAAGCTGCATTATCTCATTATGCATAATATATGCAGTCAACGGAAGTAAACATACCAGTAAATTATGAATACTTCAACACACAAAAACGGTAAACTGCAACTAGAACAACATTGTTCAGTTGTTGTATTCCATCTATGCGTCAATGCTAAAACCTTCAGAATTTCATAAATACGTAATAATACTGTGGAAAGGGCGGTCAACTGGATCCGATTCACTGTGCAGGAATGTTTAACCAGTACCGGCAGTACCCCTTGTTTTGCTGTTAGTTTAGCCAAGGGGGAACAGATTAAGCTCAAGCTTGATCTGAATCATGATTCACTCCATTGACATTGAAGACTACTACAACTACGTTTATTGCACGCAAATCTGGAATTAAGGGCCTTTCCACCACTGAAAACGTTATATAACGTTTTGTCAGCAGTTTTTGCTTACACCCTTTAATTTGGACTTTGATAGTGACGGCAGCAAACAATAAATTTATTCAGAGATGTCGTGTTGTGTATGCGGTCTCATCTCCGTACACCTATTTACAAACATCCGCTTTTCATCATTGACCTTCTTTCCGTTTTCTCACTTTTTAAGATGTTTACATTGATGTGTGCTTCCAACGAATTATGTATCTGCCTTTTTCAAGTTGTGTGAGCGCTGAAATAATGTTGTGCTGAGTGTGTGTTGATTGCTTGCTGACACACACACACATCTATTACCAAAACTCCCGTGTGTGTTGGTGGTGGTGGTGATACTGCGGTGAAGCCTTCAACATGTCCTCGCTTTTATTTCTTAGATTTCTTTCCACTTGCTGCAGCTCATGAGTAACAATGAAGAATGGTGAATTTGTCATGTTGTTGTGATCATATGTCGTGCCACTGCTTCTGGCATGTTCCACAACTTTACCAACCTGGCCGTTATTAAAATAAGAAATGCTCCCAACATCTCGTTGATTTTGATTTACGTCCTTTTCGTTTTCCTATTCCATCCTCACGCCATCGAGATGGCTTCCACCTCAAATAGCATCCTTCAGCATCCTTGTATTCTTTACTTTCCTCCACAAGCTGACAAACTTGCTTGCCATTTTCGTGACTATGTGCTGCTTCCTTCGTCTCCGACATCAAAAAACGAAGTGTAAGGAAATAGAGGACTTCCATCAGACTGAGTCCACTATATCCCAAGCATAGTCCCAGTAATCCACCAGTGTTGGCTAATCAAGATCAGGATCAGCAACGAAGTCATCCGAATTCAGTCAAGTATGAGTATCAAGAAATTAAACATTTTAAAAATATCTACACACGGCGTACATGTATCATGCCGACATGGTCGTTATTATTGTTTTGGCCTGAACATGTAATCAAAACTTGAAAACTAAATAACATCCTTTTTATAAGTAGATCCTTTTGATTATAATTTTGTAACATTAATTTGACTACTTGCAACTTGCGACTACACTACTGCTCGCTGAAGTTGATATATTACGAAGGTCATCATTAAATCGTTTCGTGACATGATTTCGTTTTTTCAGTAAGCGCGGAATGTACAAACAAGCAAATAACACGATACTTTTACACATTTCTCTTTGTCGAGGTGTCAAATGAAAAGCCTCATGAATGCGGCAACAACGAGGAAGATTTTTTTGGCGTGGGTAACGTTTCTCATCATAAACAGGAACAAGTAATAAGATCCAAAAAGCTAATAATAGTCTACTTGGAAGATGCTGGTAGTTCTGATAAAATTCTTTTGTTATTACTGTACTAGTCCACTAGTTGTGTCTTGTAATATAGGTATTTACGATCAGTCTTGATTCAAGTCTTGAGTCTTTTGAAAGAGATGGAAGTTTGAAATTTTGTTTTCTCCAATCGATAGGTATAGACCATAGCTCGAACAAGTTCGAAGATGGTTACCTTGGGTCAACCCCCCTCCCCCGAAGGGCATTATTGGGGGTCACAAATTTTTTCAAATGGCAACCATAGCTAAAAATTGGTGAACAGATAGATAATAGCAAGTTATAACGTTTATCAAAGTTTGGCCCAGATTGTGTGTGACCCCTCGGGTCACAAAAAAAATTTCGCCCATAACTCTGGAATATGGCTACTACGATTAGAGTAGGATTTTGGGCAAATGACAAAAATTACGTAAAAATTACAGAAATAATGTAATAACGTAAAAATAAGATTGAGCTGGTGGTTTAGCTTAATTTTTTTCACTTAGGACTGATCGTACTTCAGAGTTTCAGTTTACTAGACTTTTATTTGTGTTTTGCCATACAATTCCTTTTGCACACGAGCATAAGTTGACTCTTGTCCAAAGTAATGTGAACAATACTCACATTTCGAATTGACCTAAACCAGCATGCAGTCATAATTTATAGAGTTTACTCGGGTGGGCTAATTTCTTCAAGTTCTGCTCAAAAAATAACAAATAGTATGTATGTATGTACAGTATAGGTAAACTACGCGCTGCGTGGCGTGGCAGTAGTAGAAGTCTTAAAGAAATTAGTCTATAGGGGGTCTACACACTGACAAATAAGTACACGAACAGTAAGAACCCAATATTGAAATGTGTTTATTGTGGTAAGTTTACCATGAAGCGGAAATGTTGGCATCGTCCACCCAAACGTTGTACTGTTCCCATCATCGATGATTCTGTACTCAATTTCTGTGTAAACCGGCAAGCACGCGTATAGTTTTTCACTCCATAGCGCTAAGCACGCTCTGCTCTGCTGGAACAGACACTTGACAGTAACTTGACAATATAGATAAAGTTGGGTGTTGGTGCTCAGACAGACGTAAAACAATAAAATGTCAGCATAATGAATAGGGACGGCATTGAAAAGACGTTCACATTCTACATTTTGTTCTACACGCTATTTATACAATAACAATATGTGGGCTTGTATTGTAATAATAATAACCTTTAAAGTTGCAATATATCAATTTACAACTTACAATCTATAAGGAAGTCAACTAAATAAACAAATGTGTACCGTGTTCGCTCTTATTCTTTACGGATTCGGCACATTCAAACTTTTGGGGCCACAAAGCCGAATTCCTCGTTTCCCTGTTATGGAGAAATTAAGCATTTTCTACGTAAATATTTATCCTCATTATAACTTGTTTGCTTGCTTGTCATCCTGTACTTGAAACATACAGCACTTATACCAATAATGAACTTTGTGTAAACAAGCTGCTGAGTAATCACCCCAAAATAATAATGTTTTACACGCTGAACAACTTACTCGGCATGAAGAATCCAAGGCATAAGCAATTTGACAAGGTAAGGTTGGCAATGCCTGTGGGAAAAATCAACATCCTTATGGAAAAACAGTGTATATCAATCAATCAACATATGCGGCTTTTTGCATTGTTTGAAAGGGAATGGAAGAAACTTTTGCAGATTCCTGACTAGATATTTCATCTAAAGGAAGCTATGCACTCACGGTGCGACGATAATACCTTCCAACCAAGTGGACTTCATTAAAATGAAAGCGTAGTATTTTCTAAGCGGGTAGCAAGTAAACTTACTTAATGGGTATACCAACTTTCATCGTAGTGCATGCATTTGGATACATACGTCCTACCTATTTTTTGAGTTTTGCTACGGTTCAGAGAATCAGAAAATGCAATGTGGCCGATGGCATTGTGTGTTTCGTGTTTTGGCTACCGCGGAAGCGCCCTAACACAAATATTTTGGTTTAGTACACTATTGCATTTGTAGAACCAGTGTAGTACCACAACACTTTCGATAAGGTACGATTTTTTACAAATAATTGGACTCCTACTTATTTTGTAGGGAAAACTAGAGTAGTATTACACATCAGGTTCCAGTATGTATTTATTTTTATTTGCAGATTTATAAGGTTTTATCTTTACTGGTAGTACATGTGAGTGAAATTAAACTGGTTTGAGATGTACGTTACTACACTAAGTCACTACCAGATTTTTTTTGGGCTAACTGTGAGTACCGCAATCCTAAGATTTTTGGAAAACTAGCGCTAACTTCTAATACTAGTGTCAGCATATGTACAATCTCCACACAAAAATGAGTTTTTTATATAGTGCTTTGGAAAAGTAATGAGTTTTTCCTGAATATATTACCGTTTCCTTTGATGTTATGTTGATGTTTCCTAGATGCATCTCACTTCATTTGTCGGCCTCCCACTAAAATTTACCTACAACCTACACCTACGCTACCACAGGATTTTTGTTTGGCATTTCTATTTTGAGTTACATGTTACGTATCGGTTTGTTTTTTGGCACGTAATAAAAAATTGACAATTGACATCGAGTACGTTTCACATATATCTCAAGTAGTGTGTCCTTTTTACCGTGTTTAATTTCAAGCGGGTGTTTCGGGTATTATACAAGAATTAACACTTACATTCGTCGACACAGGCTGTGTCATGTGTCACCACACAGTTGTTGAATGTGTACCGACGGAAACAGTGAAGGGTTTTCTGGAAAACATGGTAAAACAAAATTTATCAACTGCAACAAGTATGTGTACTCTTATTAACACACTGCTTGCTGTGTATAAGCAATGCAGTGGCAGTGTTGAAAGCAATAAATCATAAAAAAAAAATTGTTTTCTTTACCTCCCCCTGTAAGAGACACATCTGTAAGCAGTTTAATCTATACTTGAACACAGTTCAATACATGATGCATGAGGCTACCTTTATTCAGGTGGTATCTCAATCTCATAACATTGTATATGTACCTATTTTAGTTTTCTACCAAACACCAGTTTGTAAAAAATATGCTTTCATAAATTGAATGGAGAAAGTGTTGTTTAAAAGTCTTATCTGACATGCCTTGAAATAGCACTGCCGCTTTTCCTAGAAAATGTAATTTCCTGCATTAAGTTTTCTTTTATGTTTGTTCATTCAGTGTAAAAAAGCAGACTGGTGTGTGTGCGTGTGTTGTGGTTTATACCTACATGTCACATAGTGCTTCTTGTTTACGTAATAATTTGCTATAGGCATTAAAAACAAACATACCAACGGAACCCTGTGAAGTCCTTCTCCGGCCATGTTTATTTCACATCTGAGTGAAACATAGGTTTCTGTGTTGGGCTGAAAGATTAAAATCTTTTCAGATCACATTTGTGAATTTTACTATATTTTTTACGTGTTTTTCCAATATATAGGTATTACCTTAATTGCATGACCGTAATCCGTAACATGTGGAAAATCCATCGGCTGGTGAATGGCAAACTGCGAGTGATGATGATACAATTCATTTATTTTTACTACGCCATCAAAACTGTCAACCCGATCATGAAGCTGCTTGTTTTGTATCATTTGCAAAATAAAGCTTGTCAGTATCACCTTACCCTGAATCCTACGCTTTCTGCTGTGGCTGTAGGAGAAGTTTGCAGAAACGAATTTCCTTTATCAATATGAACAATGAAGACATTTTTTACACCGTGACGTTACCATCGGATGTATTTCAGCCTCCTAAGTAGAGTAATAGCATAACTTTTTCTGTTCTTTCATACCAAATCAAAATCAAAGGCTTTTTTGTTTTTCCAGTTCATATGTTTCAAGGAGATGTTCAGTAGAGTAGTACAACGGTTCTATTATAAACTGAGCTATTCCAGAATAGGAAAAGCTACAACTGCGATATTCCAGAATGCCGTCTACATATACCATACGTAAACTGTCGCATGTATATTTATGTGTAGTATTAATGTAAACCTCCAACAATCAAACCGCAGAACAGTAGCTTATAGAAGTATTCCTCTAGATCTGAATCCAGTATAACACTTAATCCAGATGTTTTCCCTGCCTTTAGCTGACGTTGTGGGTTTTCCATATCTTCAGACACTCCAAAAAATCCCAATCTTCGTTTTGATCCCAATGGGACCACTGTTCAACTATTTCAGGGTTATCACGAGAGTCGTTTGTGAATCGATGAAGCAGTGTCATAGGAATCATGTAAATGTACGTACAACCTACCAACAGACAAATATGGTAAGTAGGCAAAAAAGCAAACGTAGTCCCAGATGCTCTTAAAGAGTGTACGCAGTTAATCAAACTTAAGCCGAGCTTTATGTGACACGACACGACATTCATGAGGATGACGGCAACAAGGCAGAACAAATTAAAACAAGCCTTTTCTATAGGTATTTTTATGAAGTGCTACAAACATTTGCCAAAATCCGTCTCGATTGGTCGAAATAGGTCTATACAGTCACGTGGTTCTTCTTTCCATGTACAAAGTTTTATTATGTGTGATACTTGGGGCTACTAAAAATTGTAGGGCAACAATATATTATCAATGATTCACATGAAATGATGCGGTGATAATTACCGTTTGATGTTTTCAAATACCCACATCATCCAGACGCAGCGTAATATAAAATGAATAAAAAACTAATTTGATGCTACTAACCAGGCAGATATATTTCTAATCTGTCGGATGTGCTTGCGCAAATCTACTTCTCTCAAAAACTGCTCCACTGAACCATCCAAAGCATATTCTAGTTCTTTGGACAATTCCAAAAGATTACGACCCACTACACCCACACTTGAAGAGTAGTTAAATATTTTACTGAAGCTTTTCGATGATGATCACACATGAACCAAAAAAGTATGGATTGGACAAGGCGTTAAGCGCCGAGGAGTTGGTTAAATTCACGTTTTGAGCATTCCTACAAAGTTGACGGAAACCCATTTATCATCTTTAAGTATCCATTTGCTTAGTAGATGTGCACAAAATACAAATTAATCTTTGTCGTTGTTTGTTATTCCACATCATTATAAATTGCATATTTGACGTAGCACATGCTTGATTTACGTTTCTGCCTTTGATTTGAGAACTTTGTTCATATTATCTATGAGAATTGTCAGAACAAGAAAAAGAGAAACAAATTTGCATTTCATTAGTATTTTATACAAAAATCCTTTATAATTTTCCTTATATTGTTCTCTCAGACAAATAGATAAAATTTTATATGACGTAATGATACGATACATATAGTAACGGCTGGAAATGGGATTTGGTCGATGGTTGTCTGGTCTCGTACGCTTTGCTGTGCAGCTGCCGCAAAATACCCCATATAAATAAAAACAGTCTGCGTTGACAGAAAACCAACCTTGGAAGTCTAACGACAGTACTGTATTAAAACTCGGTCTCGGGCTCGTCGGGCTTAGCGTCACTTAATTGTTCGGGCTCGAGTCGGGCGGGCTTACAATAGCTATGACAGGCGGGCAGTCTTCGGGCTCATAGTAACTACATCGGGCGGGCCGACGGGCTTCGGGCTTGAGTTTTTGCCCATTGCAACCCTCTATGTCTCGTACGCTTGGCAAGATAGGATTTGTTGGTACTTTCTCCAAACATCAGTTATAAGTTATAAGATATGCAGCTGCGGACATTCCCACAATAAACGCTAAAAGCCAGAAAATTCTGAAACAGAAAAGAAAAAAAGAATAACAAGAAAAGAAAGTTGAGTTGAAGTAATGGAAAAAATATGACAACGTCTCTGCAAACCCGCTCTCACCACGGCCTCCTCTTCACTCTTGACCTGAACACAATTGAATTGAATATTAAATGTAAGTGCTAACTATTTGAATTGTTCCCATATCTTACCTTTCCGATATATGCTTTTGTGACTGAGATATGGACTTCAGCCCATGAAGATTTGTTTCCTTGCAAAAAAAATTTGATGGTAGACATACCGGAGGTGGTTCCCAACGTCAGCAAAGTTTTGTGGTACAGCAGCAGCTTTGCTTAGGTCTAATTTCAGCATCTTTTTTCTGGTCCTTGTCACTGTCAGTCGGCAGGGCGTTCGTTTAATAAAAGGCTTCCAGTATGTTACGACCGCCATTTTTCCCAAGTGACATTTTTACAGAAACTTTTTGGAATTATTATTATAACGAGAAATAGTATTATAAAAGTTTTCTATAAGATGTATTTTGTTGTTATCTGTTCCCAGTCCCGACGCACCGAGCTTTAATGGCAAAGTTTCCAATACTGATTATTGATTATTATACAGCTTTTCGAAACAACAAAGAAAGAACGACGGTCTATTTTCTGCAAAGCTGGCTGACATCATGAAATTAATTTTTTCGTTTTCGTTAGAAAGAGCTCAAACAATAGAACACAAAATACTGTACCTACGTCTACAACCTATTTCGTTTATAATGAATGATCCTTGTTTTGTACTGGTGCAAAACATGTGAAATTATATTGTCTCATGAGAGTACGCCAGAAAAAATTCTGGGATCTCCTCCGTACTTATACCCATGTCGTGGGTATTTTCATGCCGTGATTTTTTTACATTAGAGATGTTTGCTGGCTAGCTTTAATCTACTTTAGGTTTCCCTCTCCCAATCTGACAAATTCCCATGTTAAATATTTATGTACAAAATCCTTCCACTTTACTTTAATTTCCCCATTTCAGGCAACATGTATGCTGATGTTGTATTTGTCAACCATGCCGAAACTGGATGAACTAAAGTTATATGAAGCCATTTTTAAATAATCTCATGACGTAATATCAATGACATTGATTCAATGTCATGTTTTCATGTGCAGAAAACCATTCGCCTAAAATAATAATAATGTTGTAATCATGTAGAATCATGGTTGAAAACTTATTTTTTACTCGAAAAGGCAAAATAGTCAGTAGTAATAGAAGTAATTTGCCAATACTTTTTATTTTTTGGTTTAACAGTGTCTGACATAAAATCAACTGGCGCCACTGTAATCCCCATGCTTGCACACACGTATATATTATGCCTCCCAGCTGGGTTGGCATATTCCCATCGCACTAAAGTACGACCCTGGATTACATTGCAGCGATGCCACATCTCCCAAAAAGCGTCCAGATGGTCCTTCCGGTAGCAGTGGAGTTCTTTTAATGGGTTGGCCACAGGTTGGGTAAAATTTCTGGGGCCAATTGAACGTTACAATGTCTTTTTTCTCAGCACAGTGCTCGACGTAATGATGATTCAGCTTCACGCAAGGGCCGTCTCCTTCTAGAGGTACGTATTCTGGTGCCATGTCACGGGCGTGCTAGTGGAGGAGACCCGAATCCACGTCGTCCGTGGTCGTAACACTTATTTGTAGTGCACACAGCCGTTCCATTTTCCCTTGCCATTTCCAGCCACTCTTCCTTTTGACAGAAGCCCTATAGAGCACACCATGAATTTGATTAACAGCACGCGTACATACACTATAGAAAGAAATGTTTGAATATCAAATGGATAGTAGCGCACTTCGATGGGACAAAATGTTTTTGTCACCGCAGTAGGCTTCCACTTGATCATGCCGTTGGAATGAATGACCACTGACGACCCTTCCATTTCAAAGTCCCCGAACTTATTATAAAGTTCTAAGTCTGGACGCCAAATATTTTCAGTTGGCAAGGCGATTTGAGTTATTCCACCGTATAAATCAGGATCCCACCGCACCTTATAGTGTTTCCATTCCAGCTCAAGTTTAAGGTGAAGGGTTAGCAACTGGTCTTTCACTTCCTGTACAAATACAAGTAAAAGTTGTGAAAAGTTTTTTGGGAAACTTTTTTTTAGGATTTAGTTGTGTATGTCTAGGGCACAATGTGAAGTTTTACCAATTCAGCGATCCTCGTCAAGTGGAACCTGAGATAGACGTATAACCTGTCCCTGTAATTTTTTACCGGTACAACATCCCACTCGTGCGAATGCAAGAGCATATTGCGCAGACGTTTCTCGTCAGGGACTGGGACTTTTCCAAAATATTCACAATATGCTTCCAGATTAAAAATAAAAAACAACAAGCTGTGAATTAGGAATTGTCCTTTCATTTTATTTCGTTGATATAGACTTCATATAAGCTTGTATTTTTTTAGGATGGTGAACGATTTTCATGGGACGAATGAATTAGTATGACCAAACAACCGCTCACTCTGATCTGTTCTAACTTTATTCGTTAGCCAGTTCCCCAGGTAGTATGAAAGCAGTATAGTGTATGAGTACTAAAGTACAATCACATTGAAGGTTTAAAGGCACTCCACAAAACTTTATTGGTTCATATATAGTTGTAATCACACATAAAATAGCGCAAACCCAATTTACGTAAACAGAAATTTAGTTGTCATTTGCATTCTACAGTAGTGCTCAAATTCATTAATGGATTTGTTGTTAATTACATTTATCAAAAACGCTAACGTAAACATGCTCATAGAAGTATGACAACAATTAATTTTCATGTCCAGTAAAGTCTCGTGTCTCATACTCATAATTAATAATTATCTGTCATCATCATAACATCATCATAGTCACTTTCCGTGTAGTTACCTTCGAGAAAATTTTCCCCTGGGTTAATTATTGACTGCTGGTTACCGACACTTGACAAAGTTTTATCAATAGCGTTTCTACGGTCGTATAATGACGGGGCATCAAACATAAGTACCGCAGTGCCAATGAAAAATACTACGTTGAAAATGATGAGGAAAATGCGGTCCAGGATGGACGCAAAAAACTTCCAGTCATCGCATTCCTACAATAGGAATTAAAGTAGGCAGGCATTAAAAATATTACATCATAATATATCTTCGCGACAATTGCGTGAGTGAACAAAGTAAACGAAGGGTAAAAGTATACTATGCTATTATCCACGTCAATAAGCCACGTCACCAAAAAATACTCATGTAGACGATAAGAAAAGTCTACAGAACATCAGTTAGCTACGAGGGTTTTTTCTATAAAGGTACAAAATTCTCGGTAACCGACCGAGATCATGGCAATTCTGCTTCCCGTTTCAATTAGGATTAATTTTGATGATCCTTGTCAGGAAGTGACGACGTGGCTTATTGACATGGATAATACAGCTGCATAAGTAAGAAGGCTAACAAATCGTAACTTACACGAGTGGTGTCTGCCAGAAATTTCATGTAATTACCCACATAGCATACATTACGCATAGCTTTATGAATGTTCCTTTGTGAAGAATTTGCTATGGCTTCCTCATAAACAACACCATCGACAGAGCGTTTAGATGATCTCAATATCTCACGATTAATCTCTTGGAGACTCAGGCTACACAAACGTGCCGCTTGATTTAAGCGAGAATTTGAATCCATTGATTCCCTGGTGAGTTGTTCGTCAAAACAGCCTCTCCATATTTCCTGGTCTCCGTAAGTTATATTATGCCGTTTCATCAAAGACAACTGCGAAGGTGGGAAAGCTTCTATTAACAGCAACTTTGGAAGTTTTGTATACCGAACTTGCCGCACCCATTTTGGCATGGTGTGAGTGGTCGGTTTTCGGTAGTAAACATTCAATACAAGCGTTGTACAGACGAGAGAGAGAAACACGAGAACCATATTAAAAACAATTATTTTTCCCAGTAGGGGCACAGCCAGCGAGGTAACTGGAATGTTACCCATCATCAACAGCAGAAACGTTACTTGGCTGGTGAGAACTGACACGCACAAAGTCATTTTTTCCCCAGAGTCTGCAGGAAGGTAAAACACCAGTAGAGATAAATAGCTCAATCCCACCAAGGGCATTACCAAGTTGACCAGGTAGAAATGAGAATGTCGCCGGAGAGTGACATTAAACTGAATTCCTATACACACGATATAATGAAGTTTGTTTTAATTAGGACCACCAGACGTATTGATTAATATGTCATATCATATTTGAGGCTCCTGATGTCATTTTATTTACATACCCGTATAGGGTTCCTTACAACAGTTGTAATACTTCTCATAGTTTTCTCCAGGAAGAGAAAGCAGGTCCCATTCAACGGATGGGTAATAATCCTTCAAAATCATCCCAACTGGTAGTATACCAGGACCGTTACCTGGCAAGTCTTGTAACCTAATGTAGAGTAAATTTCCGTCATATGTCCACGAGCCAAACACTAAGATACATGTTTGAATATCAAACGGATAGTGACGAAGTTCCATTGGACAAAACGTTTTAACAATGGCACTAGGCTCCCATTTAATCTTTCCATCAAAGTAGATCACAAGTAATTCTCCTTTCATTTCAAAGTCACTAAATCTGCTTGCTCGATTTTCACGTTAAGTGTTAACAACTGATCTTTGAGGTCCTACCAAAGTTAAAGATGTTTACTAAAAATAGAATATTGAGTAATATAAAATACAAAGATATCTAATAATTTTTACCAGTTCAGCAATCCTTGTTAACCGGAACCTTAGGTTGACGAACAAGCGATCCGAATAATTTTCTGCTGGACGGATCGTCCAATTATAAATATTTAGTAGGTCATCCTGCAAGCGTTTTTCATCCGGAACATCGATAGAAAACGCAAAATGAATCAAAGATAGGATTAGTGATATTGTTAAATGAAAAGGTTTCCTCCTTTCCATCTTTTGCATCAGTTGGGGTAAAGCGAGAAAGATGTAAAGTTTTAGGAACGTTCAGTTAATAAATACTCTGACTGCGCGACACACTGAACTGTTGAAGCTGAGCGAATTGGGACAGTCACCGAAGACAAATTTACAAGAAATGCGTGACATCTATCAATAAACAGCACTTTGCTTGGGTAACACATGAAACAATAGTTTATGGAACCCATGCATATCGACGTTTTGTTCAGTTAATAGATTATAATTATTGTTATTAGTCATTATTGCTAGTGTAAACTTCCGCTTTCACTTACCTGATTAAATTTTT
The DNA here is from genome assembly GCA_027744295.1 of Callyntrura guangdongensis. Taxonomy (NCBI): domain Eukaryota; kingdom Metazoa; phylum Arthropoda; class Collembola; order Entomobryomorpha; family Paronellidae; genus Callyntrura; species Callyntrura guangdongensis. Next base: position 3,314 of record JAHZNB010003144.1, on the reverse strand, counting down.
GGCACTGTTCAGCTGTGCTAGCTAATATTTCCTTTTCATGGCAAAATGAATGTGTGCGTGGGCAACAAACACGTAGAAAAAATATTATGTAGTTTTTGCAGAACAGAAAATTTGCTGAGCTTTTTGAGAAAAAGCATCATCAAAATATGTATCCATATTTTGGTTCTGTGCCTTAATAATCAACAATAATTGCTACAGTCGAAGACTTCCTTTTCCGCTTTTTCATGGCAAGGGCTTTTCTGTCTTCTCTCAATAACTTTCTTAAGTGATGCTGCGTTGCCATATGCAATCCAGTACAATATAAGCATACAACAACAATGCAAAAAATTACAAACAAGACAACACCCACAACGAACCATATTTCTGCCATTATTACGGTCAATTATTATTCCAAAAGGAATAATATTAGTGTTTCAACTCAACGTGATAAAAAAACTAGCGTATGGCTCACTTGATTCGTTGTTTGCAACAGGTATAATCGTTCACATATGAAGTAAAAAATGGTAAAAAAGAAAACATTGGCTTTTATTATTGATTTTTTATCGATTTGTAAAAAGGTAAAAAGGTAGGCTAATTAAAATGGATTGAAGTGTCTTATCCTAAGGTTCACATGAAAAGATGCATGGCTACAAGATTTATAATTTATGTACTGACATATTTTTTACACACTTATATTACATGGGGTTTTCCTTTAACGTTGTTTTACAATTGAAGGCATAATGACAGAAATGACAAAATTAACAATAAACCCCTCTCATAGTGCCATTTATTATTATCATACAGTGTCTCATTTATTTGCATTCATGTCTTCCAACCAAACTGTTTTTAATAAGAGTCAATCGTATGGAGCAATCTCGTTAGCATTTGATTAACTGATTGGCCAAGCCTGTTTTATCTTTAACACAGAGAATAAAGTACGTCGCTGTAACGCCCAACATCTGTGAACAAATTGACAAAACAAAAAGCTTAAAAAGCATTTTCAAAGTACTGAAAAAATTACTGATGATTTGTACTTTAATACTTACCCCACAGAGTGTATGGTACGTAATAGGGAAAATTTTACTGCCGCTAATGGCAACACGTCTAGAGTCCACCTGGTTTATTAAGATCACCACCAAGTCAGTAGGAACATTTTCTCGGTTTTCCGCCACTGTTAACCATCCTTTGAGTGCACCAATCTGACGAAAATTTATCAACATATTTTCATACCTGTGTGTTTAGCACCGTAGGATATTTTAGTTAAAAGCATAGTATTAGTATTTGTATGCAGCTTCATACTTACCCGATGACTTATTTCTGCACACAAAATAAGTATAAAGCATGTGCTTGCCAAATACAGGAGCAGATCTACTCTCCGCCCCCAATCCNACACAAAATAAGTATAAAGCATGTGCTTGCCAAATACAGGAGCAGATCTACTCTCCGCCCCCAATCCTTTTGGTCACCTTCGGCGAAAACCAAGTCAAAGAACACCGCATAGTACAGAACGTATGCCACTAAAATCAGCATTACGTACAAGCCCATTGCTTTATTTTTGTTAATCAAATCGGACAAGCGCTTCAAAAACTGGAATCCTTCATAAATTTCTGTCCACTCTGCACTAGCTATTGCCGAGGGCGACATTTCAATAGAAACGACATCTTCGTCATCCTCATCGTGCACCTTCTTTTTTCTTATGGAATTTTTATCAACTGCGCCTCCATTTTCTAACTTTGGAATATGTTTTGGCCTTGTTCCCGATTTCACTTTTTCGCAAAACGTTTTCACTGCCATCCACAATGTCAACGTTACCATGAGCATCAGAAAGTCACAAGTAGGTCCCGATAAAAAATATGTGTAAGATCCCAACCCTGCTAGTATTGCTAGCAGTGTGTCTACAGCCTCGACGTAATTTACCACTTCGTCGTCCAGAATTGACCGTACCGTGTGATTAGCATTAGTGCAAACCAAAGGGAACGGCACATGACTTGCGAAAAAGTTGTAACGGCCTGCGTACACCAAACTACGCGCCCACCGGCTTCCGGTCCAGTCGTCAATAATTCCCCCACGCACACCGTGATCTCGAATTGTAAAAAACAGGACGATTCCAATTAACACATAAATTGCTGCAATCCCGAACAAAAATCGTTTTTGTGCCCACCTATGCCCGGTCACGTGCCCAGCAGCACAGTTAACAATGTCAAGAAAAGCTGCACTGTTAAACCAAAGATTCCCGAAAATGACCAACTTGACAATAGTGGAGAGCAATGCTAGCGCAAACTGAACATAGCGAGCAGGACTTCGTTCCGAGGGAACACAAATTCGTATATCACGAATCATCCAGAAAATACTGAGAATTGTCAACACGGCACAAAGAATGGTTTGTGGCCACCAACAAAAAGTGATGAAAGGTTTGCTAAGTTTAGTTTTTTCGTCTGTATTTCTTTTCACACGAAATGGACACATGCAGAGAAAGAAGGCGGCGTTGAAAAACGTTTCCAGAAAATTCGAAAGTGGTTGATCATCGATAGATTCTAATTTTTTCGAGTCAACGGAGCCATTTTTTGTTGGGGGTGAAGGGGAGGAGGCTGGAGACGGCATTTTGGTCAGAAATGATTCGGTTGATTTTACTTATATCGGGGCACACTGAAAATGGCGTGTTCACAGGAGGCTGATGTTGTCGGTAAATTGTAGTGGAAACTAAGGACGCTATTTTTAAAGTTTTCAAACTTATATGCCTATCGGGGAAAAAATTATACCTCCATCCAGGTAAACTGGATTAAAATATTCAAATTAAAGAGCATCCTTACAATCAGCATTTATTAATATTACGTATATACTCATCCTTTCCTCCGTTCTTCCCTATGTTACTAATAATTTTTTCTTGTAACTTTATTTTCCCATATCAATTTTTTTGAAAGAAATATTACTTCCAACACTTACATAGAAATATTACAATATGGTGCATGGTTTAAAATCCATGTACAGATTAGCAAACCAGCTAAGCATTTTACAAAGTACAAATTCTACTGACGACACGGTATATTTGCAGTATATTTGCAAAAATTGGCATAAGTTAAGCAACATATACGCTGTTGATTTTACGGTAGCATTTGTAATAGAATTTTCAGTAACCGCGTGGGAAAAACAGGTCTAGTCTAATTAAAAGCACAATAAGAATGTATATGCAAGGTCGCGTCATTTAAATTATGTAACTACAAAGCTCAAATCCACAATCCACGTGTCCGATTTGCAAGACTCGTCTAAATCCATAAAAATACAAATGATTTTTTCACACCTTTCCGCTGTCTGACTCAACTCAAGTGTTGTTTCCT
>JAHZNB010003143.1:0-16610 GCA_027744295.1 Callyntrura guangdongensis | reverse complement strand
TTAAAGCAAGAAGTTCAGAGAGGTTGTTTCCTGTCTGTAATTAAACATCTATACAAAAACAGCTAAAAATTTCTATGTTCTCATTACATCTGCTGCGGAGTTCCCATACATTTTGGTGATGAACCTGGAATTTACCGCAGTAGCGCCAACGGATATAAACCAGGCCAGATTACGGTTCCATGGGTGTTTATCGACTGACGTTAAAACAAATTTAACAAGTGACTACTAATGACTAATGACCGTGTTTGCAACGGAAATAACTGACAGTGACATGGTGAGTTTTATTCAAAGGTATACATGGCATCCACCGTCAAGGCATTTCTCGCATATCTTTGCTATAGTTGAATAGAATTTGGAACCGAAAATTGGTTTAAAGTATCAAATTCGCACAATAGCGCAACGCAGAAGTTGTATTACGTTATTATTCTCATTGTCGGTGTTATTTGAGTAAAGTATTGGCGTAAGATAAAATGGGCGTAAGTGTGGTATTTGCATCTCTGCAGGGTGGGGTGACATGACATGCTTCTGTGCCGTGACGTGATGCTGTTGTTACTAGCTCGATCTGCAAAATATCTCAGACCAGCCGAATGGCTTCAGACGTGACTGTGGCTGATTTTTTATTGTGTGATAACATATAAAAATTGGTAAATATGAATTGTAATTCTTATAAAACTTTAGGTAGCAAGGACGAGAATGTTAAGATTCAATCGACACCGGCGTATGTGGTACAAATTTGCACTACCATCCACTAGACTTAGAGACCGAACATTATTCAAACTTGATACAAAGATAACAGCAATATAGATTGCTGAGTGTGAATGGCTTCAGACGTGACTGTGGCTGATTTTTTATTGTGTGATAACATATAAAAATTGGTAATTGTAATTCTTATAAAACTTTAGGTAGCAAGGACGAGAATGTTAAGATTCGATCGACACCGGCGTATGTGGAACAAATTTGCACTACCATCCACTAGACTTAGAGACCGAACATTATTCAAACTTGATACAAAGATAACAGCAATATAGATTGCTGAGTGTAAGCTGCTCACTCATGTACTCCATTAGGTTTTTGGAAGACGGGTACGAGTGAACATAAATATGTCACTGACTCAGCTTCTATTTTCCTATTTATTTCCACTTCTTTGCACTTTCTTCGTACATTTTTCATATTATGTACCTAATACGCAGTGCTTGCCAAAATGACATGGGTGGCTCACCCCATTTCATCTAAATTTGAAGTTTAATGTACATAACACAACATATACAGATATACATCTGTCTTTGTATTGGAGAAAGTACAAAAGTAAAAAGTGAAAAATTGTCGTCTTTTCCTTTTCCTTTCACCGCAGCAGTCAGCAGCATGAACGAAGAAAATAACAAAGAGCATGTACGAAAACATCAACAAGACTGGATGTGTTTGGTATAAAACGAATGGTTTACGTGTCATGTGGAACAGCTGTGTTGACTCTGCATGTTTTTTTGTTTGTTTTTTCTCCTACTTCATTTTTGTGTTTAAAGAGACCAGTAAAAAACGTCCCTTTTGTGGTAAACAAAATAAGTGCTTCCACGAATTTTAACACAAAATGTGAAGTTATGACATACTATTTTGTACTCCATAGAATGTACATAAATGTACACACTGTCACTGTACGTGTAGAGTGTCTGCATGGAGAAAGTCTGATGAAACTTAAAGCCACGTAGGGAATGGGCAGATGTACTGTGTGCCAAAATTTCCGCAGTAACTTACTTTAGTCCTTAATGGTTGACGTCAAAGTAAGGAGCAGTAGTAATCACTGCTATCGTCTTCGGAGAAACCAGATATTTTCATTAGCAGCAAAAGCAGATTTCTCAATAGAGGAAAAGTTTAGAAAATCCGGTCTGACATTTCATAATACCATTGCCTGTGTAATAATAGCCTGAGCCCATTTGAGGCCCATTCTCAGAGCCAAGAACAATCGGTCCCGNCATAATACCATTGCCTGTGTAATAATAGCCTGAGCCCATTTGAGGCCCATTCTCAGAGCCAAGAACAATCGGTCCCGCATGTACATACGATAATTAGTCAGATTCAACTTTAAATAGTACATATCAAAATCTTTTATACGATACTTTTACTTTTTACAAATCTTTTTACTTTTTTTAAATCAACTGAATTTCAGCTTTCTTTGTAAAACTTTGGTTTGTGTGCTCATTGTAAAACTAGCATTCATTAGTTTTCTACGCTCAGCATTTAATTTCTCTCGTCTCGTTGCCAAATTCTTTGACAGGGACTGTTATGGAAAAGTAAAACAGACTACTTGTACAGAGGCGTTGATTGCAGAGAGGTGAATATGTTTCACGCCAACATTTCAGAACGTTCTTTTAAACATAAGCTGAGGATTCGTATAACTCATTCATATTTACTGTTTGATAAAGACGAACGATTTGTATACAACAGCCAAGCCAACAGCTCGCAGTAGCAGCTTTCAAGGTAACCTCAATTCAGGTCAATGCAGTAGTTTTCTTGCCTATAACTGCACTCTTCCCGCGTAAACGTTAGATCCTTCTATAAACTCTTATATGGAATAGGGACATAAAAAGAGCTAAAGGAAGCAACTAAAGTCAAATTAATTAAAATGAAACCGTGATTAATCACCGACACATAAGCAACGAGGCAATAAGTAACTTCTTTAGCCCAGCCACTACGCCGTCTTTCTCCTTTCTTTGTGCTGAGTGCTGACTGCTTCATGATGCGCCATTTAAAATTCGCTATAACATCCCTAGCTGATGCGGTGGTGAGGAGAAAGCTTAAAGAACCAAAATGGGTAACGTATAATCTACTAGGCATTCCGTATTTTGTAATTTGTAAAGTAAAATGCATGAGCATGGGGAAAAAGTGACTAACGTTACGTAAGTCTCATGGAAAGCAGAGAATGGCTGGAAACGGCTTTGCTTGCCTGTCGACGTAAACTAATGGAACGCGATGACGGCCTGAAAAAAATCGTATATTATGTATACACATAACTAGCCTTGCTACCATATATCACACATACACATATACACAAAGCATGGTTTGTTACGACGAGTGGAGTAAGTACGTTTTTATAAATAATAATCGCAGTCATTATTGTCAGGAGTGCACAGTTGTAGTCTGGTGCGATTTACAACAGAAATGTACACACAGTAAACAGATAACAAGTGAAAAGCGTTTTTGCAACAGCAAAAGGGTCGTGAAAAGGTGTACACACTGCCATAAAGGAGTTGCCGTTGGAGGTTGGATGTTTTCCGTTGCTGGTTGCCATTTTGGTTACAGTTTACAAAGTATCATGAAGAGCTTGTTTTTATAATCTCATGGAATAATACTTCAAAAGGAAACAAAGTCTTTGTGTGAATTGTATTAAGTACTAAATGGCAGCGAATCTGACATTGGTTATATGGTAAAATGTTCATCTGCCTGAAATCTGCAACAAAAACTTCCCAAACATTTTCAATCATGGTTATAGCACAACCTACTCTTAAAGTAATTTTGGTTGTAGGACAGCTACTGTCATTCCCCGAAGCTAAGAGTAAGCCTGTCTGTCTACGTGTAGCATTTATTAGTATTTGGTGTATCGCCCAATGACGCCAATACAGATTTTTATTTTTTCACAGTTCTTGTCAAGGATGTTACAGATACCAAATTACTAAACGCAATGTCCCCAAACCGAACTTTTTTCCGTGCAGAAATTATAAAGCATCTGTATTTTTGTCGTTACATAAAAAATTGTATTTTCAGCAATCTGCTTCTATTAAACTACTTTTATTCATTAAGAAAGATGTAGCAGGTGTATATAGGGAGTTACTATCAACTATATAAACCGTAAAATATAACAGCACTACAAACACACCAAGTATGTAATTTCCACAAAATGGTGAAATCCATCTGTCCATCCAATGTCCACCCCAAAAAACATCAGAAGACCCTAGACAGACAGTGAGTCCGTAAATTGAAGTAGCTTTGAAAAGTTTGAGTCAAGCTGGATGAAATTCCCATGTGAAAAAATGCAGGCGAATACAGTTTTTCTCCGTTTGCTCTCCTTTCCTTTCCGTTTTAACTTACAACGTGAATAAGCCATGCCTACTGCCTACACATTCATTTGAGTAGCGGGGGTTGCTGTTCTCAAGTGAACCGCTGAGTGTTCAATGAGTAGAGAGTCAGCATGAGCTGTGTACATTTTGTAACTAGTTTGATGTGTGTGTATGTATATACATGGCATGTCGTATTAAAGGGGTGACTGTGTACTCACAACAATCACGATGTGTATTACTGTATGTGACCATCTCTATAGCCTGTGGCTTTCTGGAAGTACACAAATTCATTGCTTTCCCATTGTGCCTGAAATGGAATGACTTGGGAAAAATATTAAAAAAGAAATGTGCTCCATGGCATACTACTACTACTCTAGTGGTTCTAGTGGAAATGGAGTAGTTTTTCTAATAACCCGGCTCTTGTGGAATTACTTTTATATTACACGCACAGTAGCATACATTATTGCAAACCAAATGCACGGCGACAACAACATCGTCGCGTACTATATGCACGAAGCAAAAAATAGCTCCACTTTTATCTTTTTCATTCTCATTCTCCCTCGTTTACTTACCACTACAACTACACCACCACCACCAAGCAATATGTTTTTAAGTACTGACATAAAATGTGTAACATTTTTTGCTCGAAAAATGCAGTTCATATGGGCAGAAGTAAAAGCATCCAATATGTACTGACGAAATAGCCTGATAGGAGCGAGAATCAGCAATGCGGCATGAGGGTGGCTTTTAATTGATGGCTGATGGCGAATAGATTTTCAACGGTTCGCCAGTCATTTATTGCACTTGGTTGATTGAATTGCAGGGTGTGGTACTTGCTTACTACGGGCAAGAAAAGAAGAGCGCGCGGTGTATGCAGGCTCAAAACTTAACGCTGAGGTTTTACGATTGTTTTTATGTGCATTCATTCAGAGAGTAATTTTCATTGCACTTGTATGTTTTTGGGTAGATGGGTGTATGATGTACCAGATAAATATTTCACCTACTACATGGGAACCATTAATTTTTCACCCGAAGTAATAGAAGCATTTTATTGGGTCATACAAATATGCAGTTAAAAAATTTCCGCTGAAATTGAAGACTGCTGTGATGTGTGTACATACTTTTAACCATTGTAAATAATCGGAATTGATTACAAATTCATATCAAAGTCCCTGCCAGCGACGCTAACTTTTACTACTCAACGACTTGCCGTAAATATGGTAGAAAGGGAGTACATCATGTGTGTACGTACTACGTAGAAGAATATATGGGTATTTCCAAAAAACAAGTCTTGCTCGCTAATTGCTTATTTAAGGGTAGAGTAATATTGACTTTTCGAGGCGACGCAGATAATTCCACTTTGAATTTAGAACACTCTAAAACTTGCTAAATCAGAGATAAATGAAAACGCACATAATGTTATCCTTATTTTCCAAATGTTTAACTAATACAACGTGATATATAGTTGCTTGCTAATGCTTCTTTGATACTGCGATGAAGGTATCGTCAAAAAATCAACTGACAAGAACACCTGACTTTAGATGACATTAGATAAATATCGAAACTCGAAACTACACAAATGACATCATTATTTGCTTTACTACATACGTTCAACCTTTTATACTCTGTACGCTGGTTTACTTTATTATTTTTCCTTCCGCTCAAAGCCTCTCAACCTCGGCGAATGTCACGTTATGTACCTAGTTGGGTTTCTATATATTCCTTTCCGGTTGTAGATTATACCACAGAGAGAGTTGTATATAGAGCTGCTGATGTGGATAGAATTTTCATCTCCTTTTACATTGTTTTCGTACAAATTCTGTGAATGATTCATTAGGATGGGAACAGAGCTCTTCTTCTTATTTGGACAAGGGCGAGGCTGGGGAAGATATCGTTACTGTAGCTTTTAATAATGAATGCCGTAATGAAAATGAAATGAAATTTAAGTGCTGTAAATTTTATGCAAAGGAATGATGATGATTCAGCGTACGTTGTTCTCTTCTAGAGGGATGTACCTGAACGAACAGATGGATGGATGCATTATGTATACAACCTGATTATAATATTTTGTTATTTTCTGTTAAAATCATGACATGATTATACGGTGCACAAATATTATTAAGTGCTGTATGCTAGTAATCATACTTTTACGTTATAAAAATGGGTTAGTTGAAAATGTTATGATGGCTTGGAGGAAATGTAGGAAAGTATGGCAATAATACGGTACAATGGCGAAGATCTCGTTGATAATGACTAGAATACACATTTCATTTCACACACAGACACGGGTTTTCAAAACCCATATACATACACACACACAGGCGAGTAAATCAGGGCTGGGATTCTTTTTCTTAGGGTGTAGGGTGATTTATTGGTTGATGTACATTTTCGTGCATGCAGACACACATAAACTGCCCAAAGCAGTATAAGCGAGGGTTTATTTGCATGGTGTAACAATCAACAAGAAAAAAGAACAAAAGAGAATATTACCGAACATCTCATTAGCAAACTCAACACTCAACTCTACTTATCGGCGTACTGACGGCAAAAAATGCGTCTATCTACACGTATGTATGTAAGAGCTTGCATTACATTTTTCTGCCCGTAAACATAACACACAACATGTAATATGGAAAGAAAAAACGTAATGGAGATGAGGAGAACACGATGGTATATAAAAGCCAATTTGCAAAATAACTTTTCCTGGTAATACCTCGAGGAAATTTATGATCATTTTCATTACCTTCCTTTACTACATTTCCTTCACATTTACATGTTTAGTAGCAAAGGGGAAAAATAAAGAAATTGCAGTTATACGAATTTAAAATTTATGAACGTACTTTGTTTATTTAATGACTCTGTTTGAACCCATTTCTTTATTTAGCTCACTTTTGAAAAGTAGCTGCGCCCTTTGAGTTTGTAGAGAAACTAAAGTGCTCTTGACTGCTTTTTGTAATAAACGCAAAATTGTTTTTTGCTAGCACATTTTTTAGTAGCAGATATATCCTGTCAACTGTATTTTGTCTATTTGTCAGTCTGTCGATTGCTTTCAATGTTTTCTATTTGGACTGTAATGGAAGAACAAATGGTTCATTCAGAGTAGAACTGAAAAGCATCAACTGTTGTGTAATAAAATTTGATGGAGTACACTTTCTCCTGACCCAACTGCGAAGTGAGAAGGCATATCATTAAATTAGCTTCTTTTCGCATGTCGTCGTTGTTTGTTTCCCATTTGGAAGCTTTCATTTTGCGCCATGTATTTTTTTATGACCTCTCGTCTAAAAAAGTGATTTTTTGTGTTCTATTTACAGCTCCCATTGGGCTACCAATCTCAAACTGGTGTAAAAAGGTAAGCATACGAAGCGGCGCGCCGGCTGTTTACTTTTAACTTTGAATAGAGAATTTTGCGTAGTCAAAAGTGCCCGTCATTGATGAATGATGAATAATAGATAAGTGAGAAAAAATTGGCCATGTTGTAGAAGTGTGCAAACTGAAGGCTTAAAAATTAAACGCTGTAATGATGATTGATGTCTCCATTTTTCGTCTTCCGGATTTCCATAAAGTTGGCCATGGTTAAACATCACACCCCCTTGTTTTATGCGAACAATAATGAAAAGGAAACGCAAAATTATCTGACAACATATGTATTGTGTAGTAACAACAGCGATATATTTCTGATTATGATGGACAAGGCGATAATTTAAGCTACTTATTTGTGTATAGTAGGTAGTAGACTCGGTTGATTACTTTCTTCCAGAGTTTATGCATAGATCTTTATAAAAGCGATTATGTTGAACTGAGATGACAGCAACTATTTCGAGCATATTATTTGGAACATTTACAAGGTATTATTTGTTTAGGCTAGCTGTGTTGAAGAATTAAAAAAATGTTACAATTGGCCTGTGAGGGAGGACCGATTTTTGAGGTCAGGAAACATTCGTCGAGGTGGTGGGAAATAGACTGGTCGTACGCCACTTCTAACTTGATATGGACCTCTGCAGAACTCACTTCGCAGTTGGACTTCATGGTGCCATGCATGTCTACAGTAGAGAAACAGAAATACTGAGAAAATTCAACATTTTGGAACGGATGCAAAAACTACTTTGACTTGTGGTATTTTTTCTCAGAAGTATGTACGGGTAGTGACGACGATGCTTTTCTGGTATAAGGCCGGTGGCTGCACACCAAGTTTCTCGTCGTATCCATTGATCATATAATTGGTTGACAAATTCTCTATACGCCACACATGCGGGGTCCATTATTGTCTGTCTATGATTCGATACAACTTTTTATCTTACATCTGCACGGAATCGATAATTCACAATATTCTTGATAAAATGAAAAATAATGGAAAAGTCAAAGGTAACCAAACTATGTATAAAGCAAATAATTATCAAGGATAGTGTATTGGTATACAGCCTATTAAATTGTTTATATTTTAAATATGCCGTCAATTTTTAGATAATGTAAAGAAAACGTTGACAACTTTTATTATGCATGATACAGAACATAAGGGGCACTCTCAACTCCAACATACTTCCGATTCCGACTGGACTGGAATAAACATAGGTGCCACTAACCACTACTGACTACTGACAGACAAGGTAGAATTTAAAAGAAGTACGACGAAGTAGACGAAGTGTTTAATTGCATACAATCAACAAATGTTGTACAGCAATAGGTACATACATAATTAAAGCACTACTATGCCTATACTACAGTTAAACTAACACAAATTCTTACATCTTTGGAGGGCAAAAGGAAAAAGTTCCGTTGTGGCACGTAAAACGCTTTTCTCTAAGTCCATTCCAACTGAGGGTCATCTTTCTCGTCCCGTACGCTACTACGTCGCACGCAGCAGCAGGAGAAAAATAACCAATCTTTATAAAAAATGAAGGGAACATATGTAACAAAATACAAGCGACCAAGACCAACGCAACAAAAGATAAGGAGAGAAACATCAGGGAAGCAGCACGCAGTCCACCACCATCATCATAATCGCACTCGCAGACATGCAGAGAATTCTGTTACAACAAACAGAGAGCTAGTTAAACCATCGTTGCCGTTGGTTTGCGTACATTTATTCGAGCACAAAGAAGAAAAAGGCATGCGTATATTTAATTCGTTTTAAGACCAACGCCATGAACAACGACCCTAAATGTGAACAAAAGCGTTAGGCATATCAGATCATGTTTCTAAGCGCGAGGACGACGATCAAGCTCGTCGTCGTCATCTGCGGGCAGAAGCAAACAGTAGTAACAGCCGGTCCACTGCTGTTTCATTTTTTACTCCCTTTTTTATTCACCCTCGCTTTTTTATCTTCTGATTCTTTATATATCATTGTGTTTCTTGCTGGTATAAAATATGGTCATCTGGCGTGCATTCTCCTGCTGGTTGTTTCAGCAGGGCACGCAAGTTGAGGTATATGACATGTCTTTAAACGCACACACAAACATAGGGACGTATATGCCTTTACCACGTAATAAATAATATGCATTTAAAAGTGTTTATAAGATACGGTATCAATACGGTTGGAGAACGTTTTTAAAGCAACTTGGGTGTATGTATGTATGTATTAGTCTTTGCGTTTGCTCGATTTTTCTTTTTCCTTCCTGGTATTTCATTTTCATTCCCTTTCGGGAAAAAATTATATTATCTGAAAATAAACCAGCTTGTGATACTGAAACGCTTAATGCTTACACACACAGTGAGAGAGAGAGAAGATGATATTACATATGTACCTAATCCTCGTAGCATAAATACGTTTGGCTCGTGCACGCCTCAAATAAAAAGATCCCCCAATGTTACTTTTTGTGGGTTTTTTGCAGTTATTGGTTAAAAAGTAGGGGATGATTCGTGCTTCTTTGGTTTTTCCTTACAGCCTGTTTCATTTTATCTCTTTTTGCTTCTTTCCTGTTTGCGTATGACAGTTTAGGCATATATTATTTAACGAGTTTCTTCTTCTTCTAATGACAAAGCACATTGTAGCGGTTCAGCATTTTATCTTTACATACTAAATTGTGAGAATTGATAAATTTCACCGTGCCCCACTTATATCGTGTTATATTTCCAATAGATCACAGTCATGTGTAACTTCAAAACAAGCTTTCCAAGAAAAACACAGGAATCCAATTTCTTTCAGTTTTAGTCAACTGCGCTGTGATAACGCTTATCTTGAAGAACAAAATGAAGTTTAAAATCTAACCCTGGTAAGTTTACAGATTTCTCAGAAGTTTTCCTTAAATACATACATTGGATGAATATAAGCGGTCATAACACCGACGATGATATAACTCTGATAAAACGGACGAATCGGACAAACATACGAACGATTGGTTAATGCGAATTGCTAACGCTATATTGCGCTAGCGGTCATAACACCGACGATGATATAACTCTGATAAAACGGACGAATCGGACAAACATACGAACGATTGGTTAATGCGAATTGCTAACGCTATATTGCGTGATAATGATTGTCATTATGACAGGAAGGAGGCAATGCGAATCTGTATCTCTACGTTGTGCTCGTGTTGTCACTTTATCATCAAGAAAGTAGGAATAGATACAAAGTACATTTTATCGCTCAGCACTAGTTGTTGGCCTTTTTATTGCAAATATTCCTCTCTATTTTTTGGCTAAAATAAAATCTAAGTACTCACATTTAGGGCTTGGCCGTAAAAAAAAGTTTAAGGGATGAAATGATTTGCAGCAGGTGTTGGCGCAGAGACCAGACAGCAGCGATACTTTTTGCTTTGTCCCTTACCTCTGTTGAAACTGCATTTTCGTTGTTTCTTGCTGACTTTTAACCACACCAACAACAACGCTACACAAGATCAAGAACAGAGAACGTTTTTGCATTGCATTTGACATGACGGGCTAATATGATGATGTAATGCGTTTAATAAGGTCATTCAAAATCATGAATCAACCCATCAGTCAGTCCAACGTTTAGGCATTTGCCATCCTCTCTCTCCCTCTCTCTGTGGCCTATCCTTTTTGAAGTTTTGAAGCTCTCCGCACACTCTTCCATCTATATACTTACCCACTCCATTGTTTCTTTCTGCACAAGAACAGTTTTGCTCTCGTGCAGACAACATGATCATTTTGGCTTGATTAAGTTCTACGTATAAATGGTGAATGATCATATCTATCATACTTGTTTCAAACTTTTTTATTACTATCGAATAAGTGTACCATCACGTCATTTATTATCCTTCGTGTGGTTTCTCATAATCGTTTTTCCTCTTCACAAAGCATGATAAAGGCTCACCTTGATGCTACACACTAGTACACACACACAGCTACACAAGAATATAATACGTCGTGTGTACACAAAGTTGGAAAATGGGAAAGAATTAAGGACAGTAGGAGTCATAGCTCCTCTCATTTTTTATCGTTCTGCCAACAGCTGTCAACGAACGAAGAAAAGCACGATCAAGAACACTACAACAGACATGATTCTACGAACAGTGCACTGTGCATTGTATATGCGTCTCATAATAGTATATATATGTGCATTATTGCGATATACAGTGTAGTCCTCCGATCATAATGGACAATTCTATGCATGAGCAATAATTATTTCAACCAAGAAGACATTAGGGCATTACCAAAAGACAAGTGCATCAACAGCAGGCAAACTCGGAACGAAAGAACGGCAAACGGGACTACGTCATCTTCCTCGTCTTGTCGTGGTTTTCGTACTTTGCGTAGGCAATTGGATTGGCATGAAGAGATGAAGAAAGAAAATATACCACACGAATAAATGGCTGTATGCTAAAAAAAACTGTGGCTGTTTGTGATTGTAGAACATCAAGTCTGTGTGCAATGCAATAATATGTTAAGTTTTTATCGGTAAGTTGCTTAACTTAACTTACCCATGGATGTATATGCCTATTTAGTTTATATGAAACAAAAGAAAATTGCTGTTTTTGTTGAAGATGTGGGAAGTGTTTGAAAAAGAAACTTAATACGCGTTTTTTTTGCAAGAAAGGGTTGTAAAATAGCAATGAATTTGGAGCTTGTAAGATTTTGGTGATTAATCTAGCATAATAGTGTGTGTGTGTGTGTGTGTAGGTATGTACATACATTGTACCTGATTTTTTNTTTTTTTTGTTTGTGGGGTGGATGATGATGATGAGGACACGAAAGTGAAGTCATCCTTCTATCCCATTAAATAGCGTATTGATTCATGATCTTTCATCGTCGTGAGATTTCATAAGGAGGGAATCAGTTAAAATATCTGCAGGATCAAACTGTTCTCGTTAATTTATATGGTTTTATTATTGACCGGTTATGACGATGACGCGATGATGATATGACTGAAGAGACAATGAACGTAAATCGATTTACTTTTTTTCCAGTGGATTTATTAAAGAAACCACGATGATTTTAACCTCAAAATATCTCTCAATTTTGCGCATAGTTTTGTTGCATTTTTTAAAGACATGTTGATACAATATTCAAAGTTGAAAGTCGAGGCTTCTGGTAAATTGTTAAACTTCGTCATTACTATCTTTAACAGAAGAACAAAAAATTTACACTAATGGCAAATGGGCAATAGAAAAAAACCTTAAAATTTATTATATGCCCTCATACGATACGATACTACATAAAAAGTTATATTAAATATTGGTATAACTTAGACTTATTGTTAGTGTTGTTGTGTGTAACAGTAGTTTGGGTCATCTACTGGTTCAAGCCTGTAAGATACCAATTACCTACTGCGCCCTTTTTCCCTCTCTTATTTTCCCCTTCCCTCATACTTGTTATTGTACCGCTTGATACATCTGCCAGCAGAGAGTATAAATAGACCAGTGAAGAATTTTTCAAAACACATCTTCCCGAAATAAATGATGGGAGCATGGGCTAACAAACAGTAGGAAAAGGATCAAGAGAGAGAGATAAAAATTCTTTTTTTTATTCTTCTACAACAACAGTTGTTTCAAGGAAGAAGTGTGTTCAGTAGAAAAAAGTGTTTTATGATGAGGATGAGGGCATGAGCCAGTCCTCAGTAACAGATCTTAAGAGCAATTAACGCAACCCCACAACTGCTTCGTTTTTTTCCAATATACTTACAAGTTGTCTAGACCGCCTTATGCCAACGTAAAATGGATTAAAGACGACCCGGCAGTAGCAGAGCAAGCAGCAGTTGGATAAAAAAAAGTTGAATAACGCAAACGAAAAGAACACACCTGCCTGCCCTAGCTCACTTTATTCTGCTGTGATCCATTTGTCTGCTGGTTTTTACCACACGACTGTTTTCTTATCTTGACACAATAACAAGTTTTTATAAGTTCATATATAATATATGGAAAGTGTAGGTATATCTGGAAAGAGCATTTATGTGTATTAATAATGAAAAGCATACATTGAAGTCCGAAACTAGGGAAGATTTTAGACCGTGTCTTTCAAAAAAGAGATATTGCCCGTTTTAAGGCGCTCTATTAAAAATTATTTCAACGGGAATTATATGCGTTGTTAGGAATATATCGTGTCGGGATAAAAGTGAAGTGACTACTTTTATTTACTGAAATGTCATCATCAGCTAGAGCCAATAGCTAAATTATAGCTATATTAACTATCAACCCTCTCTACCATACATTGAGTTATTGAGTAAGACAGCAATGAGCAACGTGAGCAAGCACGGTTGATGGTTTTCTAAATGATACTTCGGCTGCACTACTCTGACATAATTTTTTGACTAAACTATACGTTTAATCGCACACCGTCTGAGGGACTCTGTTGGTGAGCTGAATTTCAGTAGAAAAAAATGAGAAGGCAATAAGAGCATGTGCGGCGCATCTGCCTTGTGCCACAAAATGGATTTATGAACTACAAAAATCTCCTTTTGTCACGTGGAGATTATTCTATATTTCGAAGCTCAGAAGAAACACCTGCATCCGAATAATTGGAAATGGAATGATGGACCCTTTTTGCAGAAGGTAGCAAACAATGCATACCTACGTGGTATGAATAGGAGGATATTTGGGGGGAATTGTATTTTGACAAACAGGCAAGTTTTCTCATTAGACTCCAGTCAGTGTGTATTTGTAAAACATCCGCTTTATGCATCAGCAATAGAGCAAACGAAAACAACTGCTTCCTTTTCCTTTGCTTTTTGCCTGACTTCACTTTTGCCCAAGTTGTTTTGCTACAACAAACACTAAAATATCCATGCTACCCTTGTTTTGAATTTAATTATCGAATCAAGTCGCAAGCATTATAAAATAGTCGTTATTCTTTCTTACTCTGGGGATTCAATGCATTTCCCTAGATTTTTCTGAATTTATGCATAAAATTGTTGGTATAAACGCCTTGCTTACGTTCTGCTTGTAAGTACACGAGGGGAGGAAGCAATTGTAAATGACACTTTAGTGGTTCGTAAATCCTGTGTAGACTAGCAAATTAGCAGGTGATGATGTAATATATAACGTGGTTTATATAGCCCAGTTTTTATTGCTATTGCCGTCAAAGAGGTTTTCTGTGCGACTGCAAAACTTGTAGCGAGACGGGGGTTTCACCGGATGCATGTTTAACGTTCATGAAGTGCACACGCAGCTAGTCAAAATTAAGGATACTTTCTATGAATTACCTACACATCTGCATCCGATTCTGGATGTCATGAAGATTGTCAAGTAAAGTTGCAATACTCTGTTCTTGACTTGTGTTTGATGCTTCATGGTTTCTGGATGGTGATGATTTGCTTTGCTGCGTTTTCAATGTAAAGTGGCGGTGATGATGCTGACGATGATAAAACTAAATTATTCGGGTTTCTCGTTTGTATGGTGTTTTTTTGTGATTCAGATCGTTTCAGATTGCGTCTTACGTTGGCAGGCAGAGTTATGATGATGTATACTACAACAACACAACACAAGCTTTTTTTTCTTTCTTCCCATTTTCCCAGCCAGAAGAGAGATGCAGATTATACATGTACTAGTATATCTCTTCAAAGATGAAAATTATGTAGTCCAAAAAAGATGTAATCAGCAATCACAAACCTTCATAAAAGGGACAAGTTAATCACGAATTCAAAAGCCGCTGGGTACACCAAGAGGCTCGTTGAAGTTACAAAAGATAATCTTCAGAAATTATCTGATCTTTAAGAGAAATCTTCACAAGCATCTTTTTGCTTTTACTCCGTTTTTGCTTTTAAACAGCATGCAATAATGTGAAATAGTTGAAATACTAACGAGATAAAATAAAACATGTCTCGCTTTGAAGTTACATACTCCACGGCGCGTGCCAAAAGCGCCAGAGGGAGCAAAAGAAGCTGTAACAATGTGTAATAAAGTAAAGTACCATCGAGATGCAAATCCTTCAACGAAAAAAAAAACATTGATGCCGTCAAACAGACAAAAATATGTATAGTAGTAAATGCCGTGTATTGTGACTATATATCATTCCCTATAATAAAGGACAATATATATATGTGTACAACTCATCTTCAAGATGCCAATCTACAAATATAGCAATACATGCAAACTCTTTGATTTAAAAATTACATTTCAATGTTATGCCGTCTCTTTTCTTTTTACCTGTATTAAAATCTCTCTTAATGAATTCAATTAATATTGCTGGTTATAGTAATTACTTTTACTATTCTAGTGACTACTGACTAGGTAAATCTTAATTATATGATGAAATGTGCCTAATAATTGAATTTTTCAAAAGAAGGGTGAAAATGTATCAATCTTCAATTCCACAGCACATAATATACCATACAATACCATGCGTACGTATATATAAATATAGGTAATCCCCAAAACTCAAAGTGTAATCGTACAAGGTAAAATAAAACTCGCACGCACACGCAAAGATGAGTCCATAATATAATGGTAACGCCAACCATGATGATGATCTGTCTTTTCACTTGATTGCGCTTGCATCGTGGCGAGTCTTCTGTTCTTCTCTGTGTAGCCAGAAACTATGGTTGAATTGCATTTTATAAAGCACATTTTTATTAATTTGCTTGTAGCTATAACGGATGTTGAAAGTTTTGTAAAAGCGTATAAAAAGGTTTTACTATTTTGTGAGCGCAGTGTTGCACACCTTCAAGTTATTGGAATTTGATTTAAGGATGTATGCATTATGCATACATACTAAATAATTGTGAAAATGAAATTCCAAAGAATATTTAGTACATATAAGGCGCATGCGAGTTTTTAACTAGGTAAATTGTACATATAAGCGCATGAGTACATTAAATCGCTGATCGTATACGTTTGAACGTTCGTTTTCAAATGTTGTTGCATTACGACGACGAACTAACATGGTAATTAGTCTGGAATGACCTGGTGGGCGAAATGAAGGAGTTTGAGATAGATTCGAAATATATGTATACATGTTTTGACCGAGGTCTACAGTCATGAAAGTTGATATATGTCGAGGCTATATTGTCTGAATGTTTGTATGACTGTGAGTAAAATCATTATATTAAATATGGTTAGTAGTACAATTACGTTAAAGCACGAAAGCTGCTGGGCATTCATCATTGAGAGTGATACAAGAGTAAAGTTTAGGGAGATGAGATGATCATATACACATGTGCTCCATTTA
>JAHZNB010003142.1:0-13148 GCA_027744295.1 Callyntrura guangdongensis | reverse complement strand
TAAGTCAGTGGATAATGTCAAGTGTCAGCAGAATCGTTTCGAAGGACAGGCAAATGTTAGCGTACCAAATATTCTGTCAGAGAGAGAAAATAGACGGACGCACAGCTGTGTACGGTTTTGGTCAGTTGCTGTTTAAGTTTAACAAAAAGTAAACTAGTGTCTATATACATATTTCTTCCTTTTACCACATCAGTCTTTCTCTTGACTCAAGAGAAAGAGAGTCTTGAGTCTTGAATACATTTAAGTTGATAGACACGCACGGATGTACATGTCCGTGCGTGTGTGTGTCTATGTGGCTTTTGATGTTGATACTACGCTGCTGCTTCTGCTTACCTTTGGTTTCGTATGTTGATCTTCTTTCTCATCCTTCCAGTCAGTCATTCTTCATCCAACTTTTCCTCGTTTCCTTTAGACAGTTTGAACAGATTTTAAATTAGCTAGTTTTCAGTAGAAAGGGAAAGGGAGATGACATTTTAACAGGAAACCATAAAGTTTGTTTTACGTAACCGTCTAAGTATTATATAGCAGGAATAAGTGAGTATGTTATCAACTATTGAATTGAAGATTCCTTGGAATTGAATGTGAATAGGTTATATAATCGAAACAGCAACAAACACACACGTAAATATTTATTGTGTGCTCATGAGTTGTTGTGGACAATCATTGTCAACAGTAGCAACACACATAAAAACTTTCAACTCTGGAACAACTCCCACAACAAAAGTGAGAGTTAAATCAACATCCTCATCATCATTTGCGTTACTACTGTGGCCCACTTCCTTTCATCATTAAAATTACTTTGTACAAACGCAAACTGTGGCGGTTTTATGAGTAGCCCCTGGACTTTTACTACCTGACTGACTGACCCCTTTATTTAGTTCGTTTTCTTTAACCATTCGCTATAAACTATTCTATTAGTGCTATCTTTGCTGTGTATATAGGATTGCATGTTCCCGTGGCGTCCACGGCTGCCATATCCATATTCCGTTACCGTATTTAATCACGTTTCTTGTTGTCCCCGTCTTTCATTATTTCATTCACTTAGACCCTCTTAAATAAGAAATTGTGCAAATGAAACCACCACAACTTTCTTGGATGGATAAACGTAACTTTATAACTGTATAACAACCTGCTTATAAATGTGTGTGAGAAAGCCACAGGGAATACGACCGAGGAGACGAGCATGTGGCTTGTCTGGATGCTTTCAAGATGATATAAACTAACAAGAAATATGCGATGCCAAATAAATCCTTATCTTATGACGACGACGATGATAATGGTGATGGTTCCGAGTTATCTGGCGTATAGTATCTACGCCTGAACTGAACGCGCAGAAGGAATAGCTAGGAAAACTGGATCACTGGTTCAATGGAACTCCACAGCGATAAAAAAACTAGTAATTTCTTTTTTGTGTTTCAATTTAGTGTTATGTATTATTATTACTGTAAAATACACTGGACAACGTTCTGTGTGTGTCAATATATGATGTGGTCAAATTTCTATAACAAGAGAAGTTGCAACAGAAATGTCCTGTAACGAATGATGATAACGCTATAAAAGTAAAAATGTCTCCCAGAATGTCTAGAAAGCATAATGGAAAAGTACAATAAATGTAATTGCACGTCTTTCAGTTACTCATATGATGATGTTCCTAACTTCTATCTGTGTAGTAAGTGCACATAGGAACCTACATAAATGTGTCTACAATATTATGAACATGTACCATCTGACTGTCCATGCATGAACTTTCTTATAAGTATAACTGGCTGGACGCGAAGAAACAGGCGAAAATAGCCAGAAGCGAGCACACACACATCCACTCTAAATAAGTGGACTGGACTGGATTACTCAAGTGGAGAATGTGGAATGAAATGCATTTGTCTTTCTTTTTTTGCTTCACCGGACACAAATTTAATGTTGTCTCTTCTATTCAAAGACAAAATCAGACGAGGGAACACACGTTAAAGGGAACTAATAATAAAAATGAAATACCTTATATATATTTATTTCCATCGTATAGAGCGAGTAGACTGTGATGATAATAATAATAAAAAATACTGAAAATACAAAATACTGCTTGTATATTATTGGATTTTTTTCTTTTGTATAAGTAGTTGGTTCATTGTGAGTCCTCCAATAGAAAGTAGAGTACTATACGGGTTATGTACAAGAGACATCCAACTTTGTTTGTATACTTCATTGTGTGTGCTACTCCCGCTAGTTAGTTCATGTTTTTATTTAAGACAATGAACTACCATTTTATTATTGTTTTTATTTCTTCCTATATGGATTTATTCATCTTGTGAGTATTTGTCTTCTTCACAAGCAGAGTAAGTTTTGTAAAAGAACGACAAGTCCTTTCCCATCATGAATTTGAAATAAACTGTTACGAGGGACGGTGGATGGTCCGAGTGATCATCATCATGATGATTATGTGCTGATGCTGGTGAACCATATACCAAAGAGAATGGACAGCCAAAAAAATGAACGACGGAGAGGGGAACACCGCTAATAATCATCTAGGACAGGTTTCCTCTTTTTATGTTTTTATACTTTCAAATGACGATAATGTATAACACATATGTTATTTCGGCATATAAGGACATAGATATATGTACATATACTTTTAGGCACACACACAGAGGAGGTGTCCTGTTCACTTCTCTCTGTTTATCTGTGTGTGTGTGTCTCTCTCTCTCTTCTCAACCTGACTGTTGTGGTGACTTTGCTCGTTTACTTTTTTGTCAGATTACGATAAGATCAAAGATAATGCATAATTCTTCATTATATAGGCATTAGATTATACCGTAGTAACATCGACATGAATCCATTTCACATTTCGACGTTGTCTCACTATCATTGAATTGATTGCTTGTCTTGTTTTCTGCGTTTGAGGTCTCCTTGTGAGGCCGCCACCACCACCACCGCCACTTCTTGAGTAAATGTAATGCAGCCAACCAGCACCAATATAACAAACAAAAAATATTATTACTGCGGGTATTGTTTCTTGTAAGAAAACTAGCACAGCAGCCAATGTAAAATGATGACTACAGCCAATTTAATCTGATACAAAAAGCTTTCAATAAAATATGCCTTTTTTCTTGTGAAGAAGTGAGACCCTGTGAAAAGCTGATGGACGCAACTACTTACTCAGGTAACTGTGTGTTGATGATGATAAATAGCTGATGACGATGTATTAAATGCGATACGGAAAAACAGTGTCATCGTCATCATCGATGGAAGCGAAACAACGGAAGGAGTAAAACAAGCATATTTGTCAAATGGACTTTTTTCTTCTTTTTTTGCTTTATTGATGCAGCGGTTCCGTCGTCGGCAGTTTATATCAGCGGCTGTAGCGGGCATATGCAAGAGAGAAATCTTGACGGAGATAAATTCGACACTGGTTTATGACTAATTAGAAGAAGAATCCAGAGTTATTATGTTTTGCTACAAGTTGCCAACTGTGCGTGGTTGTGAGTAGTGGCGTGAGGCGCAATAGAAAAATTCAGTTGGTGGTGGTGGTGAATGATATGAACCAAGAGAGTGACCATTATTAAGTAAAACTCATTATTTATAACGAACCCTCAGCAATAAACTGGCGGGCTTTTTAATACCCCTCTCTCTCTCTCTCGCTCTACCTATTAATAATTGTATTCTATTGCATAAAAGCTGTAGTGGCATAAGAGGTTTCTCGCCGGGTCAAGTTTTTTCTTGACAAATACGAATTGCTAATTTTTTTAATTGGTTCTCTCAAGAGAAGTTACGTGTGTGGTTACTGGTTATACTTACTCTACGTGGCTTTTTTAAAGAACATTAAAAATTGGCACGTTTATTTTAACACGCTTAAATGCATTCATTGAATTATTATGTTTAGTAGTACAGTACTATTATGTTTGTTGTGTAGGCAGGTAGGTATTTTAAGTATATGAACGTAGGAAGATTGAGTTGAGAGGTGCATCGAAAGGTCATTCGGGTATGATGACGGAACGAGTGACAAAAAAAACCTGCCGAGAGTTAATTTGCAAGTACAACTACTTACGTTCTACTTACAAATACTACGTAAAATCCCACAAAAGCTAAAATGATGAAATCCAGAGATAAGACCATTCCGGTCGGTCCCTACCACCATGATCGCCATCAACAGGTAGAGATTAGCATTACCTACACAATGTACACAGCCCCGACAGAATGAATACAAAATCATCCAACAACAATGTGTATTTATTTACACGGACGACGGGTGATGTAAATACTTTTGTTGAGTTTACTTTAACGTGTATTTAGATGTGGATGTGTGACTACCTTTGAATTTTTGCGTATCTTGTAATCGACATGTCTCTCTGTACAGTACAGTTAACAAAAAAGATTTTTCAACGATAAACTCTGTTGGCTTATTTTTCTAGTAAACTAAATCATACCAGTACCTATTGTGTCATACTAACCAACTGTAGTAGTTCACTCATTACTAAAGTTGTTGATTTACCAGTTATGTTATGTACGTACTTGTCTTTTGTTGGCTTATTTTCTAGTAAACTAAATCATACCAGTACCTATTGTGTCATACTAACCAACTGTAGTAGTTCACTCATTACTAAAGTTGTTGATTTACCAGTTATGTTATGTACGTACTTGTCTTTTGAAAAAGATGAGTTACATGTTTTAACCAATTTGATTTATGGAAGTATTAATTTAGTGCGGTCATGTCATGTTTCTAAATATGTATAATAGACAACGTTAGTTAAAGCAGTACAACAGCATCACTTAAAATACGTATTGACTCTCGTTGAAACTAATTTTATGTACATACTGTAGCAGTTGTTGGTCTTGCATAATACACACAAGAGCAAATAGGCGTGATGGAACTTTTATGGTCAATTTCCTTGCAGAATCTTTAAAAGTCATAAAATGCCATACTAAATACAGCCCCGTCAATGAAATTAAATTCAATGTCGGATATAGTATGTATAATATTGCAGATGGGTATAGCCTTTTTCCAAAAGCAGTGTTTGTCAGGCTGCAGGAATTTTTACCATTAAAATGTCAAATGACATTTGACGTTGCTTACGGGTGTCTTTTTAAAACCCATTTTATTACGAAAATTAGCTGCAAAGTGCCATTATATCCAAAACTTTGGTCTACTACAGAAGAGGTTCATTGCAATAAAAGCTTTGTAAAATCTAAACTTTTTCAAATCCAAAGAGCAGCAAAAAACACCCTGATGATGGGTGACCCTGTATAACAAGTACTTCAAGAAACTAGCAAGTGGCCACGGCTCGTACACTCCAGAAAATACTTTTGTTCGCCACATTCTACTTTACTTGGTTACTTTTTTGCCACGAGAATTCTCAAGGATTTCCCCCTTGTCTATAGGGAGAAAAGAAAAAATGACAAAAGTTGTACAAGAGTTTTGTAAAAAAATTGTATTGTGTACGTAATGGCAGAAGTGGCTGTTTTCTTTCACTTTTTTCCTTGCTTGTTGTTTCAAGAGGAGGTCCTTATCTTTCCCAAGTGGTAGTGTTTAGTTCACCTGCTTAGAGGTGCATGACGTTAGAGTATACAAGGAAGTAACGTAATATGAAAAAAATTGAAAGAGGAAAACTTTTAGCTTGTGCTGCTAGGTTGTTAAAATGTGGTGATGAGTAGCTTAGAAGGCAAAAATAATGGTTTGAGCTTAAGAATGTAGCAGTAGAAAAGGCATTTTAGGAGCATTACTATTGCTACTATGCTAGTTCACACTTTCGTCGTCACTAAACTTGAACAGGCTTTTCAAAACTTTTTACGCACTAATGACAATAACTGTTTTTTTCTAGTGTGCATCTAATGGCGTGTCTATTCAGTATACTGGAATAACTGGAGGGAAAGCTTATTATTCTTGTCAAGAGCTGTTTGGTTATTATTGTTGTCAAGATATGAAGCTCAGTCTAGCTGCTCTGCGGGTTATGCTGCTACTACTGTTCAATACAGGTGTGAGTAGTAGTGGGTACTCTGCTCACTTGTCTCAAGAGTGCAATTTTTACGTATCTGAATGAAGATTTGCAAGGAATTACTAACTCCAGAGTGCCTGAATACCTACCACCAAAAGTGGGCTGCTAGTATTTAGTTGGTATACGTTATCCATAGTTTTTTATTGTCATCTAAAAATTCCTTTACTGTATTTGATACACGGTTTCAAAAAAGGCTACAGGTTTTTTAATACTGGAGAAAGAAAATAATGGAATCCTGACTTTTCCATTTTCACAAGATTTTCACAACTGTGACACGGAAAAAATGCTGTATTAAAATAAAACAAGTTAACCACACCACTTACAACCTCGCGTGTTACGAATTGAATTGAATAAATATTGACAGCACGAGGTTCATCAAAATCATTACGTAACAGCTACTACGTATTTGTGATTGTGTAACCACGAGTGTAATACTGTTGCTGTTACACAATTGTCTGTATGTTGACATTTCTTTATGCTGCACTGCGCCGCATTCCCGAACTACTTCCACTTCTAATTATGAGGAGAGTGATAAATTCGAATTGCGCAGTGTTCCTCCTTTTATTTCTGCTCACGCAGTAGTATCATTTCAACTTCCGGTTTCATCATCCCATCTCAAAACGGAGGAAAATGTACAAGAACTTATGCTTAAGGGAGAGTGTTTCTTTGTATCTGCAATATGAGTACAACATAGAGAAAGCAAAAGGCGGGTGAAACCGGAACTGAGCTGAGAAGTCACTGATGAAGACATGCTTTCGTAAGAAACGACAGCTTATCTTAGAACCTCAAGGATGTGAGCGGACACAAATTCGCCTTTTTGAAGACGGTTAGAAGAGAAGACTGCAGTGACAATAAAGAAGGTTGATATATAAGATACGTATATATCCTAACATTTTGGTTCCATGAAGTGTGACATGGTAGCAAGTGTAAAATGCATAGGCACGTGTATATTGTACATAAGTGCCAGCGTTATATTAATAATACTCCATAAGAATGTTGTTTTGCATTTTTCATCGTGTATTGATGCTTTCATAAATGATGAGTGGGAACTGAGAAGAGAATGAATAAAAGCTCTTGTTCTGATTATTATTGTTGTTGTTGAAAACGCTCTAGTGTTGTAAACTTGTTGTTGGAGCACTTTTCAAAAGCACTTTCCATTCTTTACTGTGAAAGCTGCTTTCTGCCGGCTCGGCTGGTTGATTCTTCTTTTGTTATGAAAACTACGCTATCAGTGTTTCAACCACTTCCACATATTGCACACCATTTCCTACCTAACAAGCCAAAGTTTAAACCAGCAGCCTATTCTTAACTAACATATATTATTCCTTGTTTCGTTGTAGCAGGCTACAGTGCAGTGATTTGGCTGTATTGTTCAATATAAGAGAGAAACCCGAATAAGGTAAGGGAGGCATGTTCCCCTACAATAAGAAACCATGAATTGAGCAATCTTTGAAGAAATCTAGGTTTCGGTTTTACAAGTTAAATACAATGTAGAATAGTACGCATGTATTATTATTTGGTACTTACGATACATCATCATCGCTTAAGATACACACACACTCTCTCTCACACCAAAATAATATTGCATAACATCAAAGAAGAATGAGGTCTTTTTAAAGTCTCTCTGAATTCTGTCCGATTTCACAAGCATGCACACAAACACGCACAAATAATGCAACTACAGCCTCGTATGTCGTCGTGGGTTGCCTACCGGCACCATGAAAGAGTTAAAAAGAGCCAAAGTTCCAGAATACCAAAGAGATAGAGAGAGAGAGAGAATCAACGTTCTAAAACATATGCACAAAATAATAATATTATGTAATAATACCCTACTGGCGCGGCTGCTGCCTCGTCGACATGCGATAGTTTAGGCAGTAAAAAGAGGAAAATTTTGTCTGTTCGCTGCTTTTTTAAAGCTTGAACTGCGAACTTTTGGTAACTTACACCACCAAAAGCATATCTATCTCCACGCTGAGCACCCACACACAAAACACAGCAGTTTCCTATTTGCCCCGCTTCCCCGTTCCAGTGGCAGCAACGCAATCAGCAGCCGCTAACAAACGCATTGTATTTCGAAAAAGATATGATTCACTTTTGTGAGCCCATTCATGTGTGAATTTATGCGGTCTTCTAGGTTGTTGGCTCCATTCATATTTCAAATCTGAAGAAGAGCAATAGAAAAGAAAAAGGGAAGGAGTGAGCGGGCATAAAAAGGGAAACAGGCAGAAGGTATTGTAAAATGTGCATCCATATCAGTACTTTCCACAGTAAAATATTATCAACCTATGTATATATTCCGTTGTTGACTAGAAGACCGATACACGGGAAAGAAACGATATACCTACCTACGACTTCTCGTCGCTTCTTCCAAAGAAGTGTTTTCGAAAAGAGTTGGAAGGAAGCTGCAGCAATAACAACAATAACAGCGATCTAGATATTATTTTTGCCTGCGTTTAGTGTATCTGTTATATGTGTAGAGAGGGATGTATGTGTACAACGATTTTGCTCGGTGATTGAACATTTATGTTTCTTTGCACTGTTTGTGTTTCTTATGGAGCATACACAGATTTATGCATTATATTTGTTCGAAACGAAACAACTCGACATAAATGAAGTGTTGAATTGTGCGGATGTTAGTCTTGTTTTTAAACGGAGCGAAACCAAAAGGAAACATTTCGTACATTATTTTTCGGCGGGTATGTTCTCCTTTTTACGCTGCTGCTGCGTTCTATGTGTGTGTGAAAACTACATAAAAGCTATGAAAACCCACAACTGCATGAAATTTTGTGGTTCGTAGGTGCACTTATATTCACACTATATGCTGTTGTAAAAGGACAAAAATGTATGTTCATTTTACAGGCAGCGCAATAAACGTTCGGATTCTTTGAATGTGGCGTACATCCGTCCTTACAACAGAGTGATTTTTGTAAGGGGGAAAATCATTCGACTAGGTGAGCAGATAAATGAGCAGTGCTATTGTGATGATTCTGAAATTGATTTCCATTCCGCTGTTCCAATTGTTGGTTTAACTTGTCGTTTTGAACAGGACTTATTTTTTTTAGACATTTCCAACAATATACCTGGTGAAACTAGCACTACGATTTGGCATATCGTTCAATCATTTGACTATGTCGTCAACATTTAGTAAATTTTAAAAGGAGTAGAATATGTAAAAAAAATTGGAGATTTTCAAAGCGTTTCTTGCTAAAGCGTACAAAACAGGCTCGTTTTGAGAAGCAAAGACGTGCAGCGGTGCTTGTGTGGCGTTTTATTTCTTGGTAATGGTATTATCGTGCTTATCTGTAAATGTTGAGTATATTATACATGTTGTATTTCAAAAGGCAGTGTTGTACCCTGTAAGCGTATGCAACGTTTTATGGGAAATAGGAACACATGCCTAACAATAATATCATTGCGAGACGTAATCTAAGATCATAAAAATTCCGAGAATGTCACAAGGAACAAAACTATTTTTCTTAGAATATGCCTCTCTCAACAAATATATGATGTTTTGATAAAAATCAGGACGCATATTTCTTTCAGATACCCCGAGACCTTTTTACGACTACAAAATGCATACTAATTTTTATGCAGCAGGCAGCAGCAACAACAACAAGAACAGCAGCAGAGCTGGGGGAGAAAGAAAGGAAAGCAGCACAAATTCTGCAGTCAGAAACACAACTCTTCTTTCCTCCACAGAGAACTGTTTCACTATAAATATAAGTAAGAAGTGAAGGAGACACCTTCAAAAATACACTTTTATGACACAGAAGGATGTTTTCAGAGTAGAACTAGAGCTTTCTAGCATGGCTATGAATTTTTCCAACTTACTTCTTGACATAAAAAAATTGAAAACTGGCACAAAAACAATGTATGCCATGTCGAAGAAGATATAGTTAAAATCATTCAGTTTAACATTAAAAAGTTCATGATTCTCAGTGGACTTTTTACAGTTTTACTATGTACGATTTCGATTCTTTAGGTAAACTCGTGCTCATTTTAGAAAATGGAATATAAAATTTGAGGCTTTGAAAACAGACAAATATTTCGGAAATGACGCGCACTCCTTTTCTAAGCACATCAGTATACAGAATTTTTTTAAACTGAATAAAAGTGCTTCTAAGAACACACAATCTTAAGGATCAAACATCTACAGATTGCATTCAAGCATTCAAAAGCCAACGAGCTCTGAAAATACTAGTACCAATAAAGAAGCAAGAGCTTTTATGTCAAATATAATTTTTCGTATTTTCATGAAAGTCTACCAAGTTGTATTGCTCCTACGCATTTATACACACTCATCTTTTAGTTTCCTTTATGGTGTCCTTCCGGTATCCTTGCCTATATGAATTCTTTCACCGTTTCTTTAATATCATAAATGTCAGCGTTTAATCAAGAAAAAATCAAGCAATTAGTGGAGAAAAGACCGTGAAGCCTTGCAATGAACGACAAAATGGAAGAAGAATATAATGAACGTAGACTTTCTGTTCCGGTAAAAAGGCAACCTAGTAAAGGACGACAATGGTAATGATAATGACTATAATAATAATAATAGTACTGCCACCGTCTTCCACGTCTGCACTGAAATTGGTGATTACTGCAGCATTAAAGAGGGGAGCATCTTCCCAGTTATAATTATCATGACTATTATTAGAAGACAGCACAGCTTAAGTAAGGGGAACAATAGCAAGATATGTATGTATAGTTATAGTACAATGTAATAGCGTTAACGTTTTCCCTTGCCATGTCTAACAAGCACCTTTTACCTTTTCTTATTGACGTAATTCCGTTGTGCAATTTCCGTTCCTTGGAATTTTGAAGCTTATGGCAGACTTTTTTATAAGAGCTTCTTCCAGAAAATATCATTGCTGATTGAATAGAAGTAAAAGGCGATGCACTGGTGTTTACGATAGGGAGAATACATACAACTACACAAGTAACGTTGAAAGTGAGCATTCCGTATTGGCATTGAAATTGTAACTGACTACTGGACATGGTCATGTTTAATTACTCCGTTGTTCAAATAAAGAATGCGTGAAAGTTCAGCCTTGTCACGTTTGCCAGTCTACTACCATGTTTTTACAAGGAATCATGCATATTGAGGTTTTGTTACCTTCGCTGTCTTGTTGTTTGTCATGCCATGATCATGTTAATATAGAGATCTGCATAAAAACAATTACCTGTCAACCACGTCTAATAATAACCAAAGCGGTCGTGAAGATAATGAATGTTGCTTCGTCAATGACAATAGCGACTAAATTAATTGCTATATAGAGGATACAGGATGAACAGGTAATTAATTAATTAATGAGTGCCACAGAGAAAGTATGACAGCTTATGAGAAGGAAACGAACCACATTACACCATTAATGCGTATTCATTTTCTCACCTTGTATTAGTTACGTCTCGTTAACAATATAACAATACAGCGTAATAGCCTGATATTCGCACCCAAGAAAATGGTAGCATTTTATTAAAAGGCGATAATTAGACATAACTTTATATTCGCGATTTTTGTGACCAATTTATGTAATCACGGTGTGTGTTTTCACGCAGCCTTTCAGTGAGTATAGACTTTATGTAATAATACAATGGCTGGTTTTCCTTTTGTTGGTTTTCGTGCGTTGTTGACGTCAAATTATGTAAAAGCTTATTTTTATGTCTTTTGTGGTAGTTAACTAGTGCTGAATATTTTTGCATTAATGTTGATTAAAAGGCCGCAACGGAATTTATCAAAGTATATATAGCAGCACCGCTGTATATATAACGTGATGAAACGTTTGTTTATCATAATTCGCATTAAACAACACGTTATAAATTATGCAAACTATTTGGACGTGCGTGCTTCGCCATGCTTTATTGGTGTATTAAAATAGCCAGAGGTATGGCTGATGGTGTATGTATCAATGTTTAAAGTGTTAGGTAGTAATTACACGAGGCAAATAAAAGTTGCGTTAACGAGCACTTTTTCAGAGACGAAGTGAGTTTTGTTCACTCTTTCTCTCTCTCTCTCTCTCTCTCTCTCAAGAAGTTTAATTATAACGTTGCTTCTCATCGAGAAAAAGTTGCGGACTGGTGCACGAACTACACGCTTTTCATCTCTTCTGACTGACCATAATAAACTTGTCTTTTCATTACAGAACTGAACTCAACGTGCCTAGTCACAAAGTGCTCTTTATTAGTACGTCTCGCCAGATTGGTGTGTTGTATCGAAATATCCTTCTATGCACACGGTGGTTCATTAAAATAGCTTTAATGTACCAATGTCCCAAAAAAATAATTTCCTGAGAAGAATCGTTTTAATAAAACGAAATAAAAACACAACGGCTATTAAATGTAAAAAAATATGATTAGGAAAGTACTAAAATACAATGCCAGGAAAGTCTTCCTACTTGACCAAAGACTTTTTTAATTAGTTTAATTATAATTTTTTAAATTACAGATATTTTATGTAGGGGAGAGGAAACTGGCTGTAAATGTGTTTCCAAATCAAACATTAACAAATGTATACCTAAACATTTGTAAGAAAAAATTTGATTAGATTAGAAACTGCTAGATTATGAAACACCGAAAAAGCATAAAACAAGCTTTCCCCGTTCGAAAACTCACACCAAAAATGTTCTTACCATTATAAATAAGCCGAAGTCCTCACAGGTACTTCGTTATTACGCCGATGAAATATATTTCATTGGAGTATTGAGATTAGCGGGTGATGGCACCTATGGGATACAATTTCAGCAAATTTGGTTGACCCCCGGGGTCAAAAATTAAACTTTAACCAAAATGGCTCTAATTTGGCACTCATGTGCCTTAGGTTAGTGGCATCTCTGGGGTGCAATTTCAGCAAATTTGGATGACCCCCAGGGGTCATTTTGGGGGTCAAAAATTGAACTTTATCCAAATTAGCTCAAATTTTGTATAGCGATACAAATGCGATACTAACTCAACTAACAAGCCAAAATACCAAGTTTTTATTAATTCAATCAGCATTTATCACTACAAAAGCTTTCATCGGCGCCTATATAGCAGCGATTAATCTTCTTTATTTGAACTATTGCTGCTGACGTTTTAGGTACGCAATAATTTTCTCGTCTGAAATAGTTTTTTATATTTACGATTACGAATTCAGTAACGTTGTCGAGGTTGACTTTGGTCGACATAATA
>JAHZNB010003140.1:0-16519 GCA_027744295.1 Callyntrura guangdongensis | reverse complement strand
ACACGGTAAACGAACGGAGCCAACCGAGGTCCTTTTCATTTCCGGTCCACTTGATGCGCAATTACCCAGGAAAGGGCACAAAGATAAATTTGGAACAGGAGGATCGGAGTAGAGCACAGTTTGTTGCTGATGTGCTTGCAGTGCAAGTTTTTTGAGAAAATAAAATAAAAATCTGGCTAGGCATCTACCTATAGGTATCATAAGTAAACAGACAGACAAATAGAGACAAAAATTGGTCGTATGCATTCAACACACATTGAAAGCCTCGTGCATGATGCTTACTTTTACTCTACTTGATGTTGACTTTACAATTGGGAAGGAGAGTAAATATTTGTATAAACTTTTAGAAAAAGATGTGCTATTATTATTTTTGTACCGCTACAACCGATTTTAAAAGAGATGAAAACGTAGAAGAAGCGAAGCACTCGTAAAAACACATTCCATTTGTTAACCTGAATCAGGGGCTACAAAATGTGAAAAGTGAGCAGCATTTAAAAAAAACTTGGTCGAGTGATATGATAGGATGAACTGTACTTGACACCATTTGATGCTAAAAATCAATTTATATATTAAAAGTATAGTTGGGTTGACAAAATGTTGTTTCAACAAAATTGCTTGTATAGTTCATGGATAGAAATAGAGAGAAAAGAGCGCGTGTATTTACAACGTGACCTCAGTTCATACCACGTGACAAATGCTCTATTGAATTCGCTGTGCACTTTTAAAGTGTAAATAAATACATCGTGATGAATCGACGTATATCGCTGAACCGTATTTTATTTCAGTTAGAATGCACGCAAATACAAAACCAAACAGCCAAATTATACTGAATGAATACGTCAATTTCTAATTACTTGCCTTTGCTATTGAGTTTACTGAAGCACATATCTAAAAAAGACAAAAAGTGCGTACATACGTGTCTAATGTCATTGACATTCTATCAAATGCTATCATGAACATACTCCCATGTTTTAACGAACTCATCGTCAGTTTACGAAATTATATCGATATACGTAAATACGATTACGTATATAAAAAATTATTTAATAATAAAGCGACAGAAAAATATACGAGATCATTATTCATGAGTAGCGCCAGCCATTCATTATGTCAGCCTGTTCAATTACTTGCGGACTATACAAGTGATACCCTTTTTTGTCTATTTTTAGGAAAGATCAACGTCAGAGATCCCTGTTGACAACACGAATTACCCTAGTTTGGTTTGCAGCAGTATATAAGGTAAAGCTATACGATACGATATATTATTTACACAGCCTTACATTTTATTTTATACCCGCGCTTCCAACCGTATTATATTACCACTCAATATTATCTACACTCCATCACCGGTATATTAGTTAGATATATAATGGCGAACAAGAGAAGGAAAATACAATATGCAAAT
The DNA here is from genome assembly GCA_027744295.1 of Callyntrura guangdongensis. NCBI lineage: Eukaryota > Metazoa > Arthropoda > Collembola > Entomobryomorpha > Paronellidae > Callyntrura > Callyntrura guangdongensis. Next base: position 15,114 of record JAHZNB010003140.1, on the reverse strand, counting down.
TTGAAACGAAAATCCGGCTGCTCCTAGTCTCAGTTTGCATGAATTTACGCGCGAATTTCCAGCGTCACTTGAAAATCCTCTAGCTCCCGAGCAGCAGCCCTTTTGTTTGTGGATTGACACAAGAATGTAAAATGTAGAGTTAGTGGAATTTCAATTTCAGTTAACTACTCAACACGAGTCACTCTTTTTTGTTGAATAATGGTAATGATGCTGTCAGCATACCCCTCGGGGTAGCATCTCTTTTGGAAGGAATTCAGGTCAAGCCATTATAGTTTCCTTTAGAATCACACGTCCCATTTTACAAACAACCATATGCTCGTCTTCTGAAAGATCCCCGGGAGACTACAAAAAGACGAAAGATTGATTATACGTGTTGAAGAAGACCACCAAGATCTTTTGTATTCTCCCGCAGCAGCCATGACATTTGCTGTGCAAGGATTCAATTATGCTTCCATTCTCATGATAAGTAGCTTACAAAAATCAGGGCCATTTCAGATTCAGGCCTTTGTCCCCCCTTTCAATATTCTTTGGATGGCCCTGAGGATAGATTGGAGACAGAACAGCTGCAACAATCCATTCTTGTAGTTCAAATACACACGCAAAAAAGGTTTCATTTTCCCATCACATCTTGCCTATTCTCATTTCAGGATATAGACTCTATATAGACAATTGTCAAGGACTGCACCAACCCCGTAGATATAAGTATCATTACGTTTTAATATTACTTTTTTTAAGAAAAATACAAAAATGTTATTTCCCACAAAATTGAAAAATCTGTTAAATTTTCCTTTGTTTTTAAAATACCTCTCGTTATTTTATTCCATTCCTCAAATACATCCCTCTCTCCAATAAAAGGGTAAACTTTTTGAGCAAGCCGTCTTATTTCTACTTTCTTCGCTTAGAGGGGGTGAAAATTTGGAATGTGGTAGCACAAGCAGATAAATCACCCTCTCTTTCTGTTACTGCGGAATACAGTCCCGCAGAGAAAGCTACTGCATACGAGACAAATGCAAACTTGGAAGGGAAAGGAAGCATAAGCAATGAACAAAGAAGTGGTGTAGCTTTCGTTGTGATGCGATACCGACCTCTGTATAGAATTCTGGGAACTGTGCTGGTTCTTTTGACTCTCAAAAGAGCGCAGCACAAGTATTCGTACAAGATTGACGAATAAGATTGGACGCTGAACAACTTGTTCTCTACTTCTAGAAAAGCTAGAGAAGCTTCTCTAGCTTACCACTTGAGACAAACGATCGTGTTCCACAATTTCGTTCTGTTGATCTAACAATGAGAACTGCTTTTGTACTACTCCGTCTGTAGTAGTACTGCCATTACTGCTTTATAATCATGATATTTCTTTGTACAAAATGAGGGCTCAGGTTGCATAAACTTGTTTGCACTTTGGTGTTGGACAACAATGCAGTCAGTAAAATCTGTTTTTCTAAAAATGTTGTCTTCAACCAGACATTTCAGTTTAATTTGGTTGTGGTTTCAGCGATGGACTGGAATTTTTCAATCGCTTTAAACTGAATCGCTAAAAATGTTGCATGTTCAGTCATTGAGTCATTACCATTTATCAAGCCCTAGCAAAAATGGCAAATAGTGTGGAATCACCAGAACAGGTAGCAACTTTTCCCATCTTTAATTGTAAACCAGCATCATATATTTTTGTGATAGTTTGCAATTGCAACTCGTTGAGGCATTCGTTTTATACACCAAACATTTCACTTGGTTCCTCGTCAACTCATATGTTCAATTAGCNATATTTTTGTGATAGTTTGCAATTGCAACTCGTTGAGGCATTCGTTTTATACACCAAACATTTCACTTGGTTCCTCGTCAACTCATATGTTCAATTAGCGTTAGAAGTTTGGTCGTTATTTCGTTATATTTTTTGACGGCTTCATCAATCCTGCATTTTTTGTTGCCTAAACGTTGTTCAGTGTCTGTGTGTGTGCCAACATTCTCACATTTCTATCTGCCTTTTACTAATTGCAAGTACTAACAACAGGAACATCTAAAAAAGGAACTTGGCATTATTTGCTCATTTGCATTAATTAAGAAAACTGGACTACTATCTCTGCCTAGCATATAATCGCGACATTCTTAATCATTTGAAACGCAGCCAAAAAAACAAAAGCAGTCTTGTCCTCCGTGTCGCAAGGTTCGGCTGGCTTTTCTAATCCATAAAAAACAGACGACTTGGGTGTACTTTAGCAAAACCATTTTCGTCAAATTCCAATTTAATCTTTTTTCCGTTGCCATTATACTTATTTAACAAAATGTCCGCTTTTAAATTGTCTTTCTGGGCAGATACCTAAATATAATTATACTTCATTTCTACACTCTCTGGACGTCTTGAGTCGTTTTTTACATAAAAATGTCAGGACTTTTGCATTTTTGTTTGTAGAGATAATGACGACGGGTGAAAAACCTCCTTTTTCAGGCTTCTGTCGTCGCCGAAGCCCATTCCCATGTAAATTTTTACCCTGCACCGCTATTGAACCTTTGGTGTTATTTTTTATTAGCAAGACAAGTGTCATCATCAAAAAACGACCGAATTTTTTTGGCAGGCCGTCATATTTCCATATTGCTTTTGTCACTGCCTTTTTCTCGGTGCCAAATAAATAAGAAGCTTAGTTGTTCATTTAGCGAGGTTTGCTAGGCATAAAAATTAATGTGGACGAAAATTTATTTTTTGTGAGATGTTGTGTGCTACTTTGTTCCCATTTCATAGGAGACTTGTCCATCAAAAATAATCTTTCCTTTAGTATTTTTTAGAGTTACTTTACTTATTGAAGGAAATAAAAGGTTTGTCCCTTTTAATAGCGGCCACTCATTTAGGTCTCAAATTCTGTCATTTTTTTGTGAGACGCATTTCTTTTTATTTAACGAGTTTTATTTGGGACAGCGGAGAGAAATATTGTTTTAAAACAAAAAGTATGTTCACTCATGTAGATACCTTAATATATATACTTCCAGTTATACCAGTTCTCTACAAGACACAAAAAGTGACAAAATGATAGAAAATACGGAAATGGGTAAACGATTGAAATATAAATGCTACTACAGTTAAACTACTTTCCCGACTTTTTTAAAGACTTTTTGTGCATGGAAAATAGGGGGACTTTTTTTATTTAAGAGAGAGAAAAAACACATTGAATGTGTAAGTATAAGTAACCTTTTCAAGCGAAAATGCCCGCATCCATTAAGTATTTTCTACGACACGAATTTTGTCGACGGTTGGCATTCATCACCATAAAGCATTTTTTACTGACAATATTTTAGAACAGGATGGAAAAAATAAAAGGGAATGGAGAAATGTGTATCTACTTTGAAAATTGTGTAGAGAATGACAAAAAAAGAACTCTCAATCCGACGTTTCCTTTGTTGGTGTCAGTAAAGAGTATTATATTATATTGTACGGCTTCAATTACAGTAGTCATTCCTGCAGTCATTCATTTGCTCAGAATTGTTTTCAACTTTATTCTTCGGTGCTCGCATAGTAGTAATTTTTCTCCTTCAGTCACTTTTTTACCCTATAGTTATTACGGCATTGTGCGTTCTTTAGTTTCAGGCAACCCTCTTATAAAAAATACAAATTACATCAGAATTGGGAAGAATACATGAATAATTTCCACAACTATTACAACAGTTGCAATTAGTTTTTAATAGTGTGGCTGATGAGAAATCGAACTTTGGAGTAGTAAACCACAAATTGCGTTTATATAGCAGTCGTTGGTGGGGCAATGTACAACACACACCATTCAATAATCTTATAAAATATTCCATATACCTTATTCTAATTTTTTTTAAACAGTAAGCGTGCCTTTGTGTGGAATAGCTTGGAAAATTATTACCTCATAAATTTCGTGTTTGGATTTTTGCAGTTTTATTTAAAAAATTGGATTTTGTCTTTCCTTCACGCTTCACAGACTTTGTCGTCATTATCTCAAAATATATTGGCATTGTAAGCAAAACACGGAAAGTTTCTAGTTGTTAATGCATGCGGGCATCGGCTGATGTATAAGTTGGTGAAGTATGAAATAAAAATTGCTTACAGGAGTTCAATTACATATGCAGTATTTTCTGGTTTTACCTGCTTTAACACGTGGTTGCTCTCATTGCTTGACAGGGGAAAATAATGGAAAATAGTAAGTATCTCGCATACTTATGGATTATGGAACATGCGTGTAGAAAGACAATTATTTTGTCGCATCTTATTTTTATTTTTCCTCTCGTCTTTTTTAGAAACAGGAAGATTGGCAGTGTCAAGAATATTTTTATTTCATTTTTAAGGAGACACAATTGCATTTCAATCAACGGTTCTACAGTCGGAGATCCTACAGTATTATTATTATTTCTTTGGTTGTCGCTCAATTTTGTAAAATGCTTTGATGTGGAATATCGACAAAAAAGGTGAAGCGTAAAAAGTGCTGCATAAAATTGACTTGCACGCACACTTCCTCTACCCAAGGAAAACGCACATAAAATATATTTTAAAATTTTCTTTTTATAGTTTTGAATGTCATAGTTTTGTATTTGTATTACGGAAAGGGAAGTAGGTAGGCACTAAAAAAGTTACCGGGTCTATGTCTGAAATGGTGGCATGTTTGACTTTTCTCCGGGGTCTCTCACACAAAAATGTAAAAAAAATGACAATAGCACCGGAGTCAAAAGAAGGATGCGGAAGAAAAGATGCAAAAGTTGATAAGTATTCGTGGCAGGAGAGCTCTTAACCAAACTTATTGTAAGTTCATCCACCGCACATCAAATCACCAAACGTTTTCCTTCCACTTGATCATCGTCAACATCATCATCTGCAGAAAAAGGGTAAAGATTGTCCGTGAAAGTAGAATGAGCTTCGCAACTTGTGCGTGTAGCTCGAGCACCCACAAACTGCATACAAAATATTATCAAGTTTTTCCCAAGTTAGTTTTCATATTTTTTTTTACTGCAAACAGTAGTAACGGGATGGGGCCTTTGAATTGAAATGATGATGGCGATTGGTGTGGGGGAAGTATTGTATTTTGTACACACATGAAAATGAAGTTCAAGTTATGCATACAAACAATAATAAATAAAAATAAAAATAATAAGTGAAAGTTCAACACAACTCGCGTGTTCCCTTTTTCCAAGTCAAAATATTATACAAAATTTGAAATACGACGTCGCGCCGTGAAGCTCTTGAAGAAATTCCCGAAACACGCTCCATTGAAATTTCTAGCTTCCTCTTGGGAAAACTTTATAGATGGAAATGACACGCTGGAGTAGGTATTCGCCAGCGAGCGGGGTTCATAGTTCCTAGTGCAGTACTGGTGGTGGAAGTGGTACACGTATCCTGTTTGAGTATATACGCGGTTTCCTCCAAACTGTTTCACCGTTTTGGAAAGTTTGTGGTTGAGAGGGTGGTTAAAAGTGGAAGCAGGAAATTTCCTTTTCTTTTCAGCGAAATTTGCATGATAATTGAAAATAGAGAAGCGGGTGTGTTGAATTTATGTACAATGGGTACGTACCATAATAAAGTATGTATATATGTGCGTAGGTACACAATAAACTGCATAAAATACAATACAGCCTGTCTGGGAAGAAAACAAAGCACACGTACAAGTCTCCACAGTTCCATGAAATTTCCTGGAAAAGACAAGAAACTAAATTTAAGTGCTTGAAAAAAATAAACAATCAAATATATGCATTTGCGTTTCATATTTGTATTTTTTGGAAGGTTATATACTTATGAACAATGGAACATAACAAAGGCTTCTGCTAAAGTCGATTGTCGTTACTAAATTATTTAATTTGTACAGTTCGTCGAATTCTCAACATGATGACAGAGAGTTGGCAAAGTTGAAAGCAGAGCTGGATAAATTTATGCCAGTGTTTTACAATACGCAGTAGAAACACACTTTGTTGTAAGCATTTTGAGAAATACAATTACTTTGTGCATTTACCTCGAAATATGACTGACTTCCATTTAAATATTATCTTGATTGACATACTAATTTGCATATTCACTTTCCTTCTTGTGAACGTCTCTGTTGTGCAACACGTCAGTATGAAAAAACGCAAATAAAAATGACCTCGCGTTGCAATGCTCCTCCTGTGAATAACAATAAAAACTTTCTTAAAAAATTTCTCTCTCCCACCGAGACCAAATTACACTGTCCCCATTGTAAAACCTTCCAGAAGATTTGCTCTGCAGACGCTAGACGTTATCTCTTTTCCAGAAAGTCTAAAACAACAAGTGCGCATCAATCTTTGGTCTGCATACGTTTAGCAGTCTTGTCACCATTCTTCTCCGTCTTTTCTCTCAGCGAGCCACTCTTCTGTCTCAGGATTTTCTCTTGAATGCATTCTATTTGTACACGTTTCTTCTTACTAAAAAGTAGTTCATAGCTCCTGGGAATGTGACGACAAGAGAGACTATTTGTACTACCACCACTGAGCAGAGAGTGTGCCTTTGTTGTTTTCTTTACAATGACAACGACAACAATGCTGTGCAGCTCGTTTTATATTATTATTCGCTTGCCTGCTTCCGTGCAACTGTCATCATCATATCACGCACTGTCATTTCCAGAAGTCTTTGGTCGTTTTTTTTGGAGTGCGCCATTTCCTGTTTACCCAACTTGTATTTTAAACTGAAATTACAAAATGGTATAGATATATAGTACCTACACTCATACGAATCATCAGTATAATATAATAACCATTGCATGTGCCGTCTGATTGTGTTTGTGGCAATTTGTGCAGGAATGAAAAAAGCATTCATATTTCGTGCACTCCTTTTGATAGCCCACTAATTGCACAACAATGTCCCATAAAAATGTATTCAATCATTTAGCAATTTACATTTACATTATAAAATAACTTTTAGATCCAAATTAAATGTGTCATCCAATTTGTATTCATGGGACGAAATACGTGCCATTGTTGGTTAGCAAATAAATGATAATATTCGTTTGCTGTTTATTGTGTTTATTTTTTGTTGGCTTTTTTATCCGTTGTGAATTCGTTTGTCGTTGAAAGAGGTATATTGCGTCATCAGCCATTCAGGTTCCAAATCCATACAACGGTGCGCGTTATGAATGCCGTGGTCGTGTATAAAGATAATAAGTAATGCATTGTGAATTACTACGGGTCTGGTTCGCTGAATGATGATGATAAGGATGAGTCAAGCCTTTTCACAAAAAGTGTTTAAATTGTAAAAGCAGTAATGCTGCTACCCTTTTAATAATAAAAAAGCCATGCAGTGTACAATACAAAGCTGTACTGTTGTTGGTTGCTACCTTTTCTACTAGCAATTTCCAACCCAATTATGGTTGGAATTGTGTGAAAAGAATATAAACCCTTTTTTACACAGTCTTCATATGCCAGTTCTCTTTTTAAATATCGTTCTAACTGTTTGTTAGTTACATTTTGGGAGCGTTTTTTGAACTGATAAAAAATGTATTGTTATGATGATTTAGTCCACACCACAAGTTATTCCCTTTTGCAGAGAGGAGAGAGAGAAAAAAGAGAGATGATGCACTTGAGCCCGCAACTGTGAGATCATCAGATCCCGTGACACAAAAGCTGTGTGTAGTGTCAGTGTAGTCAACTATTGTCGAATATTGACAAGGGTGAAAATAATGGCAAGTTTGCGGACGTGTACGATAAAAATGTTCTTTTTAAAAAGAACTTGTTAGCACTCCACCATTCACATTTAATTCTTGCCTTCCAAAGAAATAATTCCTAGTTCCGTGTAAATCTAAACCGAATGTTGATCTCGTTGATGAAAAAATAGGTAGACGCTTATCAATTGGAGTTCAACTTCATGTTGTAAAACGGGACATATGGAGGATGACAAAGGCAGACATACGGATGACAATATTGTATCCTTCTATGTTATACGGCTGTCTTTATGCTTAAAACGGTAATGAATGGAAAGTATACTATCGTCACCACTACCAACACCGTCACCGTCGTTCTCGGATGAATCGAACACAAAGCTCGGCTGATAATAATAGTTATGATAATCAGTGGGGGAAATTGAATAGGACGGTAGTGCCAGGGGTTGCATGACTTGGTATGTTGAACTTCATGTGGAACTGGTGGCATAACCCCTGCAGGCGTGCAGACCCACTAAAAAGATTCAGTGTTACTATAAAAGACATACGTATAAAATGTAGAAATGTTCGGTTGGAGGGAAGGCAAAATGCCAGGGACCGTAAAAGAAAATGAAGCTAGGGTAGTGAACTACAGCGCACAATGCAGAACAAAGATGGCAAAAGAACTTACTGTTTTGGGAGAGAGGAAAAGGAAGGAAATGGAACAGGGCAAAACTGATGAAGAGTATACAGTAGTGGAATTATTTATGTGTGTTCGTAGGTAGATAACTGATGATGAGCCTACAGCGATATTCCTTCCATTTCTGGTCCAGCATCCGAAGTATTTCCCCCTTTACCTAAATCAACACGCACACACACACGCTGTTATTTTAAACAGTTCCTCCTCCCATTTTATTTTAAATTTGATGCATTACGGCTTTGTATATTTATGCAGATAACTTACATAATACTTATTCTACATTATTATGCGTGCTGGTATTAAGTATTACAAAGCTTGTGTGAACGTATCGTTTTTTGGATGAAGCTACACAGCACACGTTTTATAGTTTAATTTCATATTCAGGATAATATTCCTTTAAAAAGTGTTATGTGCTGTGCGAGTTATCACGACTGTTTGTTTTGCCAGTAGCGCAATATCATAAATATTTTACATAATAATATAATGTATCCGATGATGCGATTCATTTTGATAAGCTGTATACATTGGCACTTGTTTTGATACGGAGTCCTCTCCTGTGTTGATGGCTGTTACCTAAAATAATTATAGGATAGGTTTCCAGTTGACAGAAGGGACTTTATTCTTTGTAAATGTGAATATGAAATGAGGTGGTTAAGTAGTTAGTACGTTTTTCATTTACATACTGCACTGGTGCAGCAAGGCAAATGATACGTCATTCATTATTAAAATGAATACCGCAAAATGCAAACAATACTAACGACAAATATTGATAGGATCATACGTATATTCATAAAAAAATTAAAAAAGTTTATGGTGCGCAAAAAAATGGCTAACGCCTGCATCAGCGTCAAAATAATTTTTTTGGTAACGAATTTTATTAGAAACAAAGTTACAACGACCACAAGAAAGAACACAATGACAAGCGGCATTATAGTTAGCAAAACTATACGTTCCATACGCTACAGGGTTTTTCATTAAAAAGATTTTAAAAATCTATCTCGAGCTGTGAAACCATCATGAATCATTGGCTGTAGCAGCAGGTAATAAAAAATAGTTTCATGTCTGTCATTACCTGCCGTTAAACATATGTCACTTTGTGTACTGTTACAAAAAAGTTTATTCAAGTTTTCTATCAAGTCATCTTTCTCAAATTAATGTCCTCGTTGGGGGCATTTACACCACAACAGCGCTACAGCAGGAAAGACCGATAAAAATTATGATTATCTTTGCACCGTTTGTGGACGAGGTCTTACATTATTTTTATTACTTTTTGGAACTACCATTTTATTTTTATATTTCATTACATTAGCATTGATATTTATAGTTAGGGTTGACTTTTGATGGAGATGCTTACTGACTACGGCACTGGTAATTCAATTAATTCAGCTTTTTATGATCAAATGGCATGCGAATTTTGTTAAAAATGATGGTTTGAATTTGTCGTTAAAAGTTGTCATCGAAAATACAAGTAAAGTCACAGTCGCAGGCAAAATAAAATACAAAGGAAGATTACGCTGGAAAATATTATGTACGCATTTGATTCGATGCCATACCACATAAAGATATCAATTTTTTCAACATAACCAAAGTTAGCTTTTTTGCTATGATTTTAATTTTTTCCTATTAAGGAAATGGGAGTGCTTTTCCGTGTACTCATAACTTGTATTCAGTCCCTTGCTGCCAGCCAAAATTAGTCATTGAACATACATGTAATCACACTTGAAATGCCCACTGCGGCTTACCCCAAGATAAAATGTGAGAATGACTTGCAGAAACCCTGTGTAATTTTTCCAGTTGCTTCCCTTTATTCCGCCTGCCTGTATCTGTTTCGTATTCACGACAATGACGCGGCTTTACTGCAACCAGCAAGCCAGGTAACACTCCATCAAAAATAATATAGAATGATGATAATGGAATAAATGGATAAATGTACAACTACACCGAGTGTGTACCGTGGCCAATCAGAAAGATGCACTTTTATGCTGGACAATAATAATAATTGATATATTGATGACAGAGTAAAAGCCTTTTACTATTATTACTTCTTGCCACCACTTTTTGCTTCTGTGCTACCGTTACCACTACAGTATACATTTGTCTTATGAGAATCAAGAGACGGTGGTGTGGCGGCAAAGGAAAGAGAAATCATTACAAGGGTTTTTTATTAGTAAAGCTGATGATTATTTGATGACGGGATATTTCAATGATGCAGATTGAAGGTAGAACCAAGCAATGAGTACACCACCTCCCCAGACGAACCGCTGCTGCGGATGAATCAAATAAAAAGACATTTCTATTTAAAATGCCCATAAAAATTAATATGTCTACAGATAATGCATTTTTAACACGTGCTTTAATACCAACGGAATACTAATGCTACTAAACTAATGTATACCACTAATGACGCATATGCCTATAATGGTATAATGATGATAATTGCATTTGAAGTATTCCATTACCATTATCATCTTACCTTGTTAAATGGCCGTAAGAAATCCTGATTTTTTTTTTGGACGGACGTGATCACGCTGGTCTCTCTGTAGTTGGACAAATCTGACTTATGTACATATGTATGTATGTAATCTATACGGTGAAAAAGCTTATGCAATTTGGGTAAAAGAAAACCGACCAAAAGACATATATATTATCTAGACATCATCATCCAATAGCAGGAGGGTGTAAGGTAGTAATGATTACTACTGTGAAAGAGGAAAGATAATAGAAAACGGTATTATACCTCACTTCTTACCACAAGAAAACATTTCGGTGAGTAATGCCCGCATAATCATCAACATGTTTCATTAGTGCCCATCTAATCGTAAGCTTTGACGATGTTGATATTGATACTGATGATGACGATATCATTATTATTTGTTGTGCGGTGGTATAAGCTGATGTAGGAGAGGAAAAAGAAACACGATTCTGATGATTTTATATTTTGTGATGGTGATTTGGATGGTAGTAGGTAGGAGAGGAGTTTGATGAAGGTGTATAGGTATCGCTGCGGCTATGGCAAAATATTGTTGATGATACCCCATTACTTTTCGACCATCAGCGTCATCATCATCAGATCGTTATTGATGGCGCTCAACATCCGAGAAGGATGAGTTAATGTGAACGTCGTCAATGAAAGAAAAAAATGATAACGTCATAGCATGCCTATAAGTACAGTAAGGGTAGATATAGATAGACCCGACCAGAATTTCGATGTCTGTCCATTTTTTTATCAGAATGAAATAATTGGTTTGCCTATGTTGGTTCCTTGCTGTGTTTTAGTTGTAAAATATAATGTTTGAAAGATGAGATACAACATCAGCAAGTTATTGCTTCATCTAGAGTAAAGTTGTCCCTTTCAATTTTTACATTAAAGTAAACGGTTTTAAACTTAGACAATCTTGATGATTACCTGGGCTGGAGCAGGTCATCATGGATTTGGTAAAACACACAATTATTCAGCTTATAACACTTAAATAGAACAAACGTTGAAAAAAGTAATAATTGATCGCAAGATATTTACAAACTACAATCGTTTTAAAATCGTTTTAATATTTTCTCGGCTACTTTTAAACGATCTGTATTGCTCACCCAACACATTTTCAATTAATCTGGTTTAATTTATTGAAACGTTGTTTTCCCTTCAATAAAAACCATAGACCACTCCTGTTTTCATATCGAAATGAATCAACATCATCGATGAATGTGTAACTGACGAATTTCAAGATAATTTTTCTGTAGTTCTGGTTTTCGTTTATTTAATCACTCCACTTCATATATTTAAAATTACGTACCTTGTTGACCATGGATGAGTTCATAATGAAATCATAAAAAGTTTTCTACAAAATTGTCCATGTCATTGTCTACGTATTCGTAGAATTATCTGGGGTTTTCAACAACCAAAACTTTGAACTTTTTTTTAAATTACGTACCTTGTTGACCATGGATGAGTTCATAATGAAATCATAAAAAGTTTTCTACAAAATTGTCCATGTCATTGTCTACGTATTCGTAGAATTATTTGGGGTTTTCAACAACCAAAACTTTGAACTTTTTTTCTACCGAAAATCCAATTAGCAGAGTTAAATTTTTATCAATTTTACTTTCTTCACGTCGTTCCTTGTACTTACACCCAATACACAAAGCCAAATTGTAATGTAGAATGCTTCACTGTCCTTCCCATAGGTATTTTGGAGTGTGTACCTAGTACTAACGTTCCTCTTTCTCACTCTTGCTTTATTCCGTGCTGACATCGGCTTATACCTTCATTCATACATTTTTCCGTTTATTCCAACCGTTGTGTACACTTTAATCGAGACATCACTTTTGCTCCTTTACTGTTCATTCTTTCTCTCCCGCAACAACTCTACATGGCAGCTTTAAAACTTGTGAAAGAAGCTTGTTGTGATGCCCAATAATTGTGAAAAAATGCTCTCTCTCTCTCTCTATTTGACTCTTGTCTGGTTTCCTTCCCTTCACCAATAAAATGTATAAACTCGTTTATTTTTTGCGAGCTGAAGTTGATCCAATTTCATATATGTATCTAGACGTACATCCATCGTACATTTAAGTGTGAACAACGACAAATGTGCCACAACAGCACCACCACCGCCGAATTATCACAACGATCAATTTTTCTTTTATAGTAGCAATAGTACATACCCTAGTCAAAGACTGCTATATCGTCATCTTTGAATTGCTGTAGATAGCCGAGTACCGCGCTAAACTATCATCAACACATCCAGAGACCCTGGTGAGTTCTCTTTTCTCTCTTCACTTGACTACTTGTACCCACTTGGCTGTTGGCTAACACGGCAAAATGAAAACGGTAAAAGAAAAAAGAGTGACGAGAGAAGAAGAAAAGAGAAGTTTTTATACGTTTCTCCGTTTTTTTATTTGTGTATGTATGTTTGAGCAAATATATCTCTCAAAGGATTTGAATTGTGTGACAATAAAAGCGTCAGAACATCAATTCTTTTTGCTCCGATAACTGCGAGCAAGCAAGAACCGGGCGGTGTTGGTGGCGGCGGCACACCAGCCATGATCATCATCGCGATATTATAAAGGAATTATATACCCAGAAACGTACATACCGTAAATTCTCTAATAAACGCTCGGACGTTTGTTCAAAACATTCCTTTTACCCAGCCGCGTAATAGAGGCCGTCTGCAAGCCAATTCAGTAATTATTTTTCTACGTAAAGTACATACAGTCCAAGAATTTATGCAATGCCGAAACTATTGTTTCAAAAATCTATATTTATTCATTGAAAAGACCTTTCGATTCGACACTTTTTTGTTTGTTGTAAAATATTACATCAAAAGTTTTGAACTACCACATATTACCAATTATTGTACAAAATTTTTGAAAAAATGCAGACCTTGAATATGGACCGACGTTTATAAGAGGCATGCTTTTATTAGAAAATTTACGGTATGAGCCTCGTAAAACTTCTACTTTGGCTGGTAATACGCCTGTAATATACAATGTACATGTGGACATTACGTGTTTACCAGGAGCAGTAAAAAAGAGAGAAAGGAAAAGGAGCGTTTTTTGATGGCTCAACTTTTGAACGATTTACTTATTTGAGGAGAACGAGAACTTTTCCTATTTATATTGTGTCTGTCCTCCTACTTTTATCCCGTGTTAAAGTGTATATAAAAAACTTATAAAAATTCTGTTAGATGGAACGCAGAGAACGTGTGTATATACGACATTTACACTACATTTGTACAATTCGCCGTCAACTTGGAGTAAAAAATGAAGAAAATTGTCGATATTTGTAACCCTGGGCTGTACACTGATCACATCGCTGTTTTTTGTACTTTTTTTTTACACAAGTTTAACTTGAGCAAAAGTGTTGTCAGCACCCTGGTCCTGTCGATTGGATTGTTTCGCTTGAGTTGGGGAAGAAGAAGAAAAAAGAAGACATATTATTATGTTTTGGGATCACCAAAAGAAAGAGAGAGATTCCTTTTTCTTTTAAGAAGTTTGTGTACATCGAAGTAAGTAGTACGTTTACTGAGAGGTTCTTATTACGAGAATACCTTTATATGAAATATAAACCGATATATGTATATCTACACACTTTTTTGTGTTTTTTTATTCTCGTTCGTCTCTCCGTCTCCATTCCTTTGCCGTTGACTACTTACTTATGTGGTGCTAGCTGAGAGCGATTTATTGCTGAAGGCGGAGATCTTTACTCTCTGTGGAATTTGTTTTCATCTATTCACAGACGTGGATCATAATAATAGAATTGAGATGCGTACGAAGAAGACCATGCCGAGGACAATGTTATACACATACACGCAAGCAGTATTGTATAGTACCATGTCATACGGTGGTGCAAAGTGTGTACAAGTATATAGTTTTCTTTTCTTGGGGTAACTTTTTCTACTTTGTTTGCATTTTGTGTGTGCTTTCAGCCAAAACCAGGGAAAAGAAAAAATAAAAATTTGGGCATTGTGTAGAAGCAAAATAGTTTCATTTTGGGATGTTTTTACAGTGAGTTGGTATTTGGGTGTATAAAGTACATACAACAGAGAGAGAGAATTCAATGTTTTGCAAACATGGTTTGAGGGAAGAACTGCGGCTTTATCGTTAGCCTCATTTTTATGTTGGAACAACTGTAGAGAAAATTTGAAACCTTTAGAATTTCATTCCAGGCAAAAAAATCTAGAGGTAATGTGGGTATAGGTACAGCCCAGAACTAAAGAATGTGGGCGAAGACACATGAATGAGTCATGATTTACTGCATTGGCATTTTTGTCATCCTGATAATTATAGAGCGTTCCGTAATCACCAGAATGAGTGGTTATTGAATATAAGAGATTTTTT
>JAHZNB010003139.1:0-35517 GCA_027744295.1 Callyntrura guangdongensis | reverse complement strand
CCAAAATAGTTGACCCCTATGATCCCCAGGGGGCGTCAAAGTTGGGCGGAGTCTACTTTTTCAGTAGTTGCTCATTAGCTTTACAAGCTTCTCGTTAATTTAGAACTTCATCACATCAAATATGACGTCGTCTCCAGTCACAATACGAAAATTTGATAATATCAGTTAAATGATTATGTAAGCTGAAGAGAAAGAAAGTGTCGTCACCACGACGAGATCAAACTCAGATATAATAGTAATATTGTGCTTAATTTATTTTTATCATCCAATCTTACATCGAAAAGCAGATAGACATACGTATACATATTCACAATAATAATTTTATTGGAGTATACATATGACATAATATCTTATGTCTGGACTATTTAACATTATACCCATGCAAGATAATAAAAGTTTCCCACTATTTGTAATATCAATGGGCACGCCTTCATAATAGGGAAAATTTTATTGAGTTATAATTACTTACTACATACAATATGGTGCTAATTTAATTTGATGTTATATTTGATTCTATTAATCTTAATAATATGCAATTCCAATTAAAACCCAAATACATCAGCAATTTTTAAATGACAAATGTTAACACTGTCCTCCTTACATCAAACAAGGCTAATTAAAGAACAGTCACTGGTATTTTGTATCTAATGACATTATATAACTTACTACTTGTAAATCAACGAATGTTATCGACTTGTAGAAATATCAAAAAAACCGTGCTTCAATTGTACCTTTCAGATGTCAGAACTTCGCATTATATAACTTACTACTTGTAAATCAACGAATGTTATCGACTTGTAGAAATATCAAAAAAAAACTTGCTTCAATTGTACCTTTCAGATGTCAGAACTTTGCAAACAATTCAGTAAAGCTTCCAGGGAGACATACTGACACTTGCGTTTAAATTTAGTTAGGTCTCATTTGGGTGTTGTGGTACCAACAAATATTAATTAATAATTAACCACAAACTATCAGTATGATTACTTTACACTAGCCACTACTAATTCAAAGTTTCTGTGAATTATTTGATTTGATTATACGAATGATACATTGGGGGTCTAGGTGTTCCCCATGTAGGTGGTTTACCCGAGAAAGTTATTTATTGTTCCAAATGGTATGCTAAAAGATAGTTTGAAATTATGAAGTAAGTAAACCTAACATGTAATTTTTGGTACTATTTTTGCTAAATGTACTAGTTATAAATATATAAGTAAATTTGTATGAGTATTCGTATGAATTCGTATATTAGCATGATTTTTCTTTGGTACAATGTCAAATTTGCAGTAAGTCTACATGTTGGTAGTATTGTATTAGTATTTTTCTTATTGACGGGTGGTACTATTTTTGCTAAATGTACTAGTTATAAATATATAAGTAAATTTGTATGAGTATTCGTATGAATTCGTATATTAGCATGAATTTTCTTTGGTACAATGTCAAATTTACAGTAAGTCTACATGTTGGTAGTATTGTATTAGTATTTTTCTTATTGACGGTTCTCATATAAAATCGTCCCTTCGAAACTAATCGATCGATAGAAAATTTCATGGCGTTGACAAAACTGATATATAATACCAGCTATACCTTTTACATACAACGCATGTATTCTCTAGAAAACCACCATTCTCGCATACATAGGCTGCGGAACGTATTTTATTCATGGGGGGGAGATTTAAATCAATTAAAGTTCTGACTCTCCATACATAATACAAAGGATGCTGACCATTTTCTGCTTTGTTAAATTTTTAAACCATTGACTAGCTAATGCATTAATTTTAATGTTTTTGTGGTACAGGCGAGTGTGGTTTTGCGGATAGCTGAATTTTTGCTACGATGGAGCCAACATTGTCTTGAAGGTTTGTGCCAATTTTCAGGTTAATTGGTTTAAAGTCCTTTAAGAAGATGGGGATCACATTTGAATATTAGAATGTGGATATCTAGAATTACTAGACATTTGACATTGGTCCAAAGAAAAGTCATATTTATGTAGGAATATAATAAGCACTATTACATGTATTGAAAAATAAAAACAGCTATTTGTACATGTTAGATTTACCTAATTCATAATTTCAGACAATCTTTTAGCATCAAATACCATTTGAAACAATAAATCACTTTCCTGGGGAAACTACCACTACCACACAGTGGGGAAAACCTTGGTAACGTACATAGGTTAGGTACTAGGTACACACAATATAGATTTGCTAAATACCAAAATTGTCGAATGAGTAATTAGTACAATTATCGTGCTTAATAATAGATAAAATGTTAAAATATTTACTGTTCAATAAAGGTTATACACATGAACGTGGGTAGGGTATAGTTGTTTTCGGATATTATATAAATATGTACTACAATTTATTTTCTACCGCAAGGGCCGAGTAAATAAACAGTTCTCCATCCTGCCATTGCCCGCTTACACATTTCTCATTTTAAAATTCCATGCAGGTTAGCTGAAACATTGTTGGAAAAATTTAATGGTAAGTTAGTATGCCTACATACTAAAAGAGAGAAAATGAGATTGAATTTGTGATGACATTAGTTGAAGAAAAATTCTCCCAACTTTCAACTGCTCAGAAAATGATGTATGTTCATGTATTTAAGTATTATAATATTCATCTTTCATAAACTTGTATTGTATGTTATCGCTATCAAATATACGAACACACATTACATTGCTCTTAAATTTAAAAAATTGTAATTCACATGGTTTTACGTTAATTATAACTGTAGTGATACACAATACACTATGTGGTTTGATAGTCATTACGACATTGTCCGTTTTAATACTTTTTTCATTTCTCACGGTGATGTATGTTATTTTGGGAAAAGTTTGAAGAATCTCACTCATTGTCATGACTGAAGATCTGACTGGACTGAATGATTACTTTAAGCTTCATCACAAGGGACGTTTAACTTGGTAAAAGTTTGGGTACATTTTTAATGTTATTCTAAACAGAATTAGTTCAGAATAAAATAACAGTAGGTCTAACAAGTTTATAAAATACTGTTTTAGCAGACTGTCCTGCCGTGAACATACTCCTCGTCACCTAACTATTTAGGAGGCTAATGTTAAATTTTCAAGGGTAATAAAAACAAACCATTACTCTTTTACCGGGGTTGATTGAGAAAGTAATGAGAAAGAAGTTTCAGTATGAAAACTGCTATATCATATAACGTTACCAAAATGAGTGCATTGGGGATGAGATTATAAAATCGATACCCAATGCATTTATCGGCTCTAACTTGTACTTCGTATTATTTCTTTGGTACGGTACATATGCTAGCACGCCCTAACGGCACTTTATTTATAGTAGACAATCTGACTTGAGGGTTACTCATGCCCTCCAGTTACTTTCATTTCATATCTTTCCTTAAAATGCTTTCACCGCATTGTGGTGTTTTGCTGTATATGTGTTTTCTCTGTAGATCAAAAAGTATACTCGTCGTAATCTGACACATAACTAACTACATGCAAACAATTGGCTTTGTTCCGTCATCACTAACTTTCTTTGACTTTGTGCCATAAAAACTATCAAGTCAAATTCGTACCCATGTGTTGCTGACTCTTACAAAATTTTAAGGGCCGTTCAACCTGAAATGATTGAATATTACCCTAATACTTGTGTACAATCAATGTATGACCCAATACCAGCCTGCTACAAGCTTGCTAACAGTAATAGTTATTGGGCTACTTTAATTAGTATCATAAAAGGATTTTCCTTTATCACTACCTTATATCTAGTACATAATACGACAAGATTAATTAAGACAATTTAACCACTAAATGACCATTGATAAACATCCCAACACTTTACGATTACCAACAGGAATTTTTAACACGCTGGCTTACTATTTTCCAGTTACAAGGTGGTTTTAAATATCTAATATTTTTTTTACATACTATCAACTAGGACCACGTCAATAGTTACTTTGAAATTGATAAGGATAATTTAATGTTGCAACTATTATTTAGCCTTAAGTTTTATCCTCTACTATTACCGATACATAAGAAATGTAATAAAAAATACGAATGTATTTATTTGTAATTACAAGTACTTATGCACAGAAGGTACAATTTAGTCTCAAGTCTCCCCATTAGGATATTATATACATCTACATATATTGGAATCGGAACACCACCACCGGTAGCGGTCGTAGTACTGTTGAACCGTAATTTGGCAGCTAGCATTTTAAAAGTAAAGTTGTATTATCTGGAAAAAGCGGACAGGAATTTTAAAAGACGAAAACTGCTCTGATTAAGATATAAATACTTTGATTAAGGTATGTACCAACTAGTTTAACCGCCAGGTATCATAATCCACTCACATTTTTGTACCATTATCGTCAATTACTTTCTCAGACGTTACCTGCATATTTAAGTTTATGCATAAATTGGTTGTTAGTTGCAAGTATTTGTAACTATTTGGTGACAGGATGTCAGCAGTTTGACATGTTAAATTCTAATAATATATTTGGACACCCTGTTTTCATCAAAATATACACGTTGTAACATGTATGTATGCATGTGCAAGTAAATTCAAACTACTGTACAAGTGATAGAAATGAAATCACAATTAAACTTTTCAGAATTCAGCGAAATAGTTGACTTGTAAATAGGGCATATAAACCCAAATGGAAGGAATGTATCCCAAAAAACGGTTGTATTACCTGTCACAAGCAATACACAATACACAAAATTATGTAATTGCTGACAAACATTTCCATGAAACGAGAAATAAGTCAAATCTAGTTTATTTTGTCATGTCTAGAATAGATGTTTTCATAAAAAATGACTGTTTGGCTTAACAATGTTACATCTTTCATTAACGAAATGTCCTTATAAAATTGATTTACAAATTTCAGTAAAATGTAAACAACTTTTCTCTTGTCGGATTGCTAACAGCGAACACAAAACATTTTCTAATATTTAGGTTGTTACTGCATTACACGCAAGTAGCGACTGAATAAAACGATTTGGCATGCAAGATGTGCACCTGTCTCGCTTGACATTCATTTAAAATTACAATAATTATTTTCATAACAAGCGCAGATGCAAGTTTTTCTTCCCCTGTCCATGTTCCAATACATGAACAGAATAGTCGTTACAGAACAGGTAAAAATGATGAGCCAACGGCCAAATGATGAATATTATTTCATATGTTGAAATGAAAAATAATGCTTTAATGAAACGTAAACATATAAAATGCAAAATAAAATTTAACAAAAACAAATAAATGAGAGTTCAAACGCAACTATTTTTTAACGGACACACATTTACACATCTTTATTTACCGGCTAAAAAATCAAATCTACATAGCTAAAACTTTACAGCAGATGTAAAAGTAAGCTTACGTGCTAATTAAAATAATAAAGTGTTTACTTTTACAAACTAACATACACATTACACATATAGATATATATGTATATATATCATAGATGTAAGTAAGTTTTAAAGTCTCTATATTATATATATATATATATATTATATATATATTTAATTTTCATTCTACAAACGAAAACTGATCTTGTTGTGTTGTGTGGTGTGTACATTCTCATTTATACGCCTTTCTCTATCATCTTTATAATAATAGATATATTCTATCTGTTTGTTTACAGATATTTATTTTCATATAATATATAGATATATATTTATTTCAATTTATCCCTACATTTCATAGATACTTCATATAAGATATAATATATTTCATTGTCACAAGTTTCTTTTAAATTAGATATTAGTCTCCTTATACAAGATCAATCATGTTTATCTGAAATAATAAAAAAGACGACAGAAAAATCATAAGTCTGGAGAGTGATCATTTTTTTATCATCTAAAAAATGATGAACATAAAAAGTTACGTTGTATTCTGTGTGTGATTACATTATAATGCAGTATATAAGATATAGTAGTAGTAATAGTAGTAGTAATAGTGGTAGTAGAGAAGTAGTAGCAAACATATTTACAACCAAAAATTGTGTTAACAACTACGACGACAACGATGATGATGATGCATTACAATAGAAATAGAATAATATAACCTTAAATTTATTTATAATTATGCACAACTTACTATTTAATTTATGAGAAAATTCCAAACACAAATTTGTCACTTGTTTGTGTGTCACCTCCACAAGAAAAAGAAGTTGCTCTCTCTACTTTTTCGTTTACTAGTGTGTAGAATAGTACTACTAATTAAGTGTACACAGACATATGCATGTACAATTAGTGTAATTTCCGTTTTTTCTCACACGTTGGCAGGTAAAGGAGTTGTTAGAGTATCAATATAGGTATCAAATATCGGGGCCAGTTTTTTGAC
Organism: Callyntrura guangdongensis; assembly: GCA_027744295.1. Lineage (NCBI taxonomy): Eukaryota > Metazoa > Arthropoda > Collembola > Entomobryomorpha > Paronellidae > Callyntrura > Callyntrura guangdongensis. Next base: position 29,197 of record JAHZNB010003139.1, on the reverse strand, counting down.
GTTCAGTTGATTTTGTTGTGTTATATATCACTACGGCTACGACTTTATTATTCATTACTGTACACACGACACATAATATCTTCTCTATGTACAAATGATTTATTCCTAAAGTAACTAAATTACATAATATACAATAATAATGATAACATTAACTAGCATTATGTAGTATATATTAGACAGACAAAACTAAACCTACGTATATATTACAGAAATCAGTGTCAAGTTAAACCTTTTCCTCGCTCTTTCATGTAAACATGCTCTTCCACCCACCTCTACATGTCCCTTGCGAACTTTCCCTCCTTTCCTTCTTTGTATAAAGCTGTGTGTATCATGAAGTTCATGAATGATTTACAATATAATAATAATAATAATAATAATTAATAATAATAATAGTAATTTATTATATTATACAATTAAACAAGACTAACTACGAAGAGTTAAGCATCTTAAAACATCCATTTCTGTGTTCTGTTCTAAAATTAGAATAATAATAATAATATATAGTGAGCGATATTGGATCATACGTGTGCAATATGCTAAAGGAAACTATGAAAAGCCTATACAATGTATGTACACAATAGTATTTATAATAAAGACAAGCTAGTTGTTTTTAACGTACGCACATAGTTTAAGTGTATAATAATAATAATAACAATAACATTAATTCATTAATATTTAGCGTGTCTAAAGTATACTCTTCTTCACTGGCGAGAACCATGCACGGGTGAAAGAAGACTAACTCCAGTAGCAAGATCCATTTCATTTTCATCTCTTCTAGCACCCTAAGTTAAAAAGGAGTGCTCTTTGAATGATATTTACAGACTGAAAAAAACTTAGTATCGTTATAAATCGCTTATGTACATCAGAGTAGTAGTAGTAGTATGTATGTATGTATTTTATATCCGGTATCTAAAACATTTGGTTAGGTATATAGAGGTGTTGTTTAAAAAGAAAAAATATATCTATCTATCTATCCATCCATATATATCTCGTTTCAGTATTCCGGGAAATGAAATGAAGAAAATGCTTCTTTTCACATTTCTTTGTTGTAGTTCAAAACTTTGTTCCCATCAAGTAGAATTGTGTGTACAGGTATTCAAGATTTAACCGTTTTTCTATCTATTAAAATGATGAAAAAAGAAGATTAAGAAGACTTAACAAAAACAAAACAAACAGAAAGACTGTAGCAAGTAGTGAAGTCTCACAACACAAATTGTGATATAAAAATTACTCAGGAGACTTCTCTCTTTCCGTCGTCATTAAAGCAGTAAAACAGTGGCTACATGAAGAAAGTTATAACATCGTAGAAAAAAAGTCGACAAAAAAGTTAAAGCTAGTCTAAGCCACACTTTGATTACACCCTTTTTAAAATTATTATGAGTAACATAATAGACTAACATTATGAACTATTACTGTTATTATAAATCAAAAATCCTTTATGCAGACAGACTCTGTTGTGTACTTTACACGTAACACAAACGACGATGCATTCAATTCTGGTATTTTTTAAAAAATTTCACAACTAACCCATTCAATCAAATCACCAACCTCACTAACATATGTAGTAGCTATTAATGTAATATTGTGGGCTAAGCCAAATGTAATAACTCTTATTCCTTCAACACAGCATACAACCCTTATCGCACATACCATCATGCTATTAGTTTAATCGTAAGAATAATAGTCCGTTAAAACACACATTTCTGTCACAACACATGAAAATGTTATAACAACACAGATCTCAAAAGATGCTTCAAAACTAAGTGTGTTCCGTTATATTATTACAATTACATTCATAAATTCTATTGTTATTATTACTGTTACCTATTAATTGTATCAGTTCCCAATAATAATGTTAAGAATTAGAGCAATATATAGTAATAGCACGTAGAAGTAGTTGTACATTGATCATCAAACACTGGAAATGGGTTTGAAAGTATAGAAAAAAGCAGATTCTTTCCTGTCTTGCATTTTTGTGTATGCGTGTTTTTGTAAGTGCTTTAAGATGTGCAGCATCAAGAAGGAATGTTGCCCCACATACTAAAAGGAAGTCTATTCGGAAACCAATGCCAACGTACAACCAATCTTTATATCTCTATTCAATTTTTGCACATCAAGCCACTCCTTACAAACATCATGAATATTTGTTACGCTCCTATTTAAGAGAAGAATTTTTATCCCACAAGGTGGAAACTGAATTCATAGGACAGTGTTAGGGGGCCATAGAGTAAGGATGAATGCAGAGAAAACCAAATTCAAATGAATGTACAGGAGATCGGAAATAAATAAACGAACTCGTTAAAAAACAAGCAAGATTCTGAATGAATGTATAACAACGTTTTCATTGCGTTTTCACGCACACCTCTCCAAAGCCTGTCACTTCTCTCGTTCAGTACTTAATTTACCCTAATGTGCCATCATCATTTAACAAGCCACACCAGTTGCATGAAAATACTCAGCCTTTCTTTTTCTTGATAAAATTCATATTTTAATAATGATAATATGTTAACAATAGAATATCTGTTTTCACTTTCTCGCTAATAGAAATATTTGTATAGGTAGTCTCATCACTATATTTTTTAAACTTTTCATTCAGGAAAAGGAGGAACATCAGGTTTGCTGTTTCTGGTTTCTTTTTGTAGTAAAAGTTGAAGAAGACGATTATGAAAAAAGAATTTTTTTTGTTTGTTTGGACGACTTGATTTGAATTCGATTTGAATATTCTCACAATATTGAATATGCGTTTTTAGCAAGATGTAGAAAGACTCGAAATAAAAAATACCACCTACTTAATTTCCGTTCTTCTAGCTTTGTAATCCTCACATGACAATTTTTGAATTTCATTTCAGCATCACACATTTGTATCAACATGCCTACTACAACTATCATCTGTATATATTAAGGGCAGGAAAAGTGTTTATGTATGCGCCTGTGGGAACGACGACATACAAGTTTGCTATTGTGAAATAATTTTATGTACGTTGACGGAGTGTGAAGCTATCAGTTATTAAAAGAATATATAGTATAATATATAATAATATAATATAATAATATATATGTAATATGCTTCTTCTTAAAAAAAACTTAGCAATATTTATATACACTGTACAAGCAAAATTTGTATTTCCAAAATGTATATATATCGCTAGTACTTCATATAGATACTCTGTTAATATATATTTTTCTGTTCACTTAAACATTTGCTAAATTGTTACAGTTAGTGTGCTTGTTCTGTTGTTAAACTTGTAATATGTACAGAAAAAAGTAGCGACGTAATAGTTGATGTGAGGGAACTTAACATTAAACACACATGATACTATGACCTATAATTTGAAAACATCGACGAATATTTAGCATCATATCATCATCATTATCACCCTATATAAAAATATCCTACCAACTCCTATTGCTACGCTTAAAATGACCGAAATTCTAAACTATCTATAACGTATGCTTAACAATATTTTTAGAAGTAAACTTATTTAGTCTACCTGTAGTTTGATTGATTGATTGTATGATTAGCAGTTTGAATGATTGACTAAAAGTTGTACGTAGTAGTAGTAGTATTATTAGAAGTTATAGTGTATCTGTAACTTTTTTTCCACTAAAAACTGAATACATACACGACGTATAGAAATCAAATATTTAGAAGAAATTCCCAAAAAAAAAACGTTCTCATCTTTAACTTTAACAACATGCAATATTTGCTGGTTGTTTAAATCATCAAATTATATAGACGTAGGAAGGTTGAAAAGTTATATCAAACTATGAATAATAATATTACTATAATAATGATAATATATTAGGGTAGTACGGCTAAATATTATTTTACCTTTTGTATTCAGTATTCGCTACACAGATGTAGTTACGCTTAATAATATATATTGTAGAAGTAGTATTAATATATCGATAATAATTTTATGATCATTTGTTGCAAAAAATATACAGCTTTTTGTTCTCCTTACTTTTTCACTGGCACAAGTTTTATCTCATTGCGCCGTTTCTTTAAAAAAGTGTTTGTATTGTTGCTTTTCCTCTCTACCTGGAGACAAGTAGGATCTTGGCTTGTTCTGTGGTGTCTCCCAAAACTATTTTGCTTTTGTAGAAATCTTTCTTTACTTCACCTTAAAAAACTCTTTGGAATCTTTCCGTTACACCATCGTCACAGCATCAATTTTTTCCTTTTCTTTAAAATCTTTCTGTTTTGTATTGGATATATGTATATATGCATATATATACTTTTAATATACGTTCCATAATATATGTATATATATTTTTATGTGTACGATTTTTATAAGAATAATAATTAAGTCTAACTTTCAAGTTTTCTATTGATTCATAATAGCAATAGTACTAAATATAATATTAATAGTATGTTCACATATATATATGTATATATCTTTCTAAGTATGTTTTATCGGAGTACCTATTCATATACGTTGTAGCATAATAATAACATTAGTGCTAATATAATATATAGATTTTAATATAGTCTAGAAGGTTCCATAATTTCCATTTTTTTTCCTTCCTCTCCTTTCCGTTGATTCCACTATATAGATTCCGCGTTTCTTTTCTCTCACATTTATATAAACCATGTGTGTCGGGCATATTGTTAATATGCAATTACACTCCACTGCAGTCGATTTCGATGATGTCCTTTGGAACGTCCACAAACTGGTAAACGAGCCGTTGACCATCTACCTTTGCCAAAATTCCTCGTTGGTAATAATACCTGTAAGGTACAGAATAAACATTATTTAGCATTAGATACGCTCATTTCAATGTTAGAAATAAATCTTTCTCCTCCGTATTCAATCAAACATCATCCAAGTTCTATTGCAATCACGTATGCTATAAAAATGAATCTTACATGCCTCTTTTTGCAGGAAAATAAAAAAATTAACTTGTAATTAGAGATACATATATCATCACAGGTTGCTGCAAATTGTGTATGTTACTTTGCATGCATTCACATAATAATACTATTTTCTGCATATGCACATACATATATTACAAGTTTGTTGATTTTTTTGGTTGCTCTGTTTCAGGGTCAAGTACAATAGGAGTCAAAACAACGACGATGGCGGCCTGCACCACAATATAAAATAGGAACAACAATAATTTTGCTGCATTATAGTCACTAAATTGGTTTGCTTATATAACCAGAAATTTATAACACATTCTGTCTCACGTTGGCACAGTTCTGTCTTTGTCTACTCGGCTCGTGTTTACGACGATGACGACTACAACTGGGGATTGAACTTTGAGGAAACTGAAGGAAAAATTAGAAGGTCGCAACGAATTTTATGAGGATGTTATTATGTTGGTTTGTACGGCGGAGGGGAAGTAAAAATGTAGTATATTTTAATCATCGTCATTTGCGACTTGTTTTTGCGGGTGATGTGATATCATAATGGTAATGCATTTAATGGTGGAATGGTAATAATAATGACGACGACGATGATGTTGAGAATGCATGTCGGAAAAACTATCACATGTCAGCATGCCTCACTGACACTACCTCCGCCTTTTTCTTATCCTTCATATCTTAGAGTATGTACAATCCATTTTATTTATTATAACTGTTCCATTAAAATTTCCAAATTACTTGAGATTTAACGATCTATTCATTAGTCATCACAGGGATGCAAAAACGTTTCGGAAGGGTTTTTAGAACTTTTTTAAATTTTCCTAAGAGTATGTAACATTATCGGTAATTACTTATTTATTTGTCAATGGACAAAAAGCTATTTCAAGGTTGGTTGACAGAGCTGAGGGCCACAGTACATGGTCGAATGTTATGGTACAAAAACAAGTACATAATTTTCATATGTCACTCCTTAAACTTCTGTATTTCGGTACTCATCTGGTGCTATGACTAAGGTTAACTGTCGTAACGAGAACTTTTCCTGTTTAGTTTTCCACTGGTTTGTTTGGTACTTGTACTACTAGGCACAATTTCACCTGCGCTCATTTTTATGATTTTCTTACGGAAAACAGGAAAAAAAGTTGGCAGCTGCAAAACATTTCTAACTGGTGGATGATGATCCAACTCAATACATGGTCGTAACTTGCCCCGCCAATGTCAAGGATATTACACACATGAGCAGAGATTTTAGCTCGGTATTATTTTGCAGTCGCTAAAGTCTAAACTACGTCGTATGCCTGTCTGCTTTTCGAATGTGATGTGAGGATGTAAAATGACTAACGTTTAGAGCATGCATTCTTTTATAGGGAGTTTATTATATGAGATTATTATTGGTGTATTTTGTGAAATTTGAGTACATTTTCCTGTAACTATAAAACAAGGAAATTGTGCCTGGTAAAAAATATTATGTGTTTCAAGAGTGCGAACGTTGTTATAAAGTGGCTAATCTAAAGGCGCTGTTTAGGTGCATGTAATTCCATCCGTCAAACACCTTCACGACCATTAGCACTACCAACCAACGTGGTTACAATAATGGGAATAAAACTTTCAGTAGACATAGACATAACAAACAAAAACAAAATATGACGAATTAGACGGGAGGGAAAATGGGAATATAATATTTTACTGCGCCAGCTAATGATGGCCAATTAAAGTTTGTAATCTGCAAGTATAATGTGGGAATACGAGCGTTATGAATAGGTATGTTTAAGTGGAAAGATTGATGCACCATACAAGGCTAGATGTGCAGGCACGAATTTTTCAATTTTTTTCCGGGATTTGCAAATGGAACTTGTTTATAGATGCTCGAATGACATGATCAACTTATTGATCAACTCTTAACCTCACCACTGTACTGTTAGCTTATTGAGGGAGAGAGAGGTTAAGGTCATTTTCGCATGAAATTGATGTGGTTTTGATATTTTATGGAATGGGAGAAAGAAGAATACCCGAAATTCGGAAATTAGACATTTTGAATTTCCTATTCTAAATTAGCAAAACGAAGCAGAGTCTAAGATCGTAAAATGCATAGACACGAAACCTTTACCTTCTCTGCTTTTGCGCTTCATGGGACCAGTATCAACGCCCTTGGGCTTCCTTGGTTTCTTCTTGATCCTTGGTGGAAAGCCGAGCTCAGCCAAGTAGAATTCTTCCATGGATGATGAGCTGCTTGGACTCGTTGTTGCAGGGGCTTGATGAATCACTCCTGGTCCACCCAGACCAGCCAAGTGATGATGGTGCGGTGCATGACCATTGAGCATTGGCGAGTTGGGACCAGGGCCACCAACTCCACCTCCGGCCATCGGTCCACCATGTCCAAGAAGTGTATGATGTGGGAATGTTGGAGTGGTTGGACTGTTCAAGTCACAATACTGTCCTGGGAGGCCTGTAAATGGATAACCATCTAGAAAAAAGAAAGATATATAACGTTAATATTAATGCACAACGATATGCTTATAACAAAAAATTTGCCTTCTCTTTCCTTTCACACGCTTGTATTAGGCAGTGATGTGTGTGGCCACGAATTGTAACTTTGTAACAATGAGTCGAATTACTTTAATAAAAGGGAAGATTGACAACAATCACCGGATATTAAAAACAGAGAATAAACTATGGAGGAACGCCCTGGAGTATGAAGCTTTTCTCTTCATTGAATTGCAATTTTACAGCATATCTTGTCATAATTAACAGACTTCAGTAGTTATAGTACATTAACTTTATGAATCATTATCCGATCCATAAGCACGTACCTAATTAAATTCCAAAAACTGTAAAGTGAACCAACGCCAGGTGATACATCTGAGAGTGATGCTATTTTTACGTATTCTAATGCCTACATAATTGTGGGAGAAGCATGTAATTAAGAAGTGAATGCACTCTCTCTCTCTCTTTTCTATCTATCTCTCAGTAATCCTATTCTAGACTTCAAAAAATGAACCCCGACATATAAAATAAATAATCCCATCTTGCACTACACCAGGCTCCATGTATTATGTTTTAAAAGTTATTATCATTCTTCATATTAAGTACCACATATCACCAATACCATACAAAAGTGCATCTGTTTACAGTTCCTCAGTTTAATTTACTATATTACGAGTTTCGTAACTTCCATATGTCGTAACTCTGATGCACATGCAGTTATTCATGCATTTTGAAAATACTTTTTCTCTTTGATGTCATTAAATGGAACATTCGCGATGCGAGAAAAAATACAAAAAAAACGAAAAACATGGGAATGAAAAAAAACTACAGCGACGACGACTGCACGCTAAGATAAAGATGAACTTATGCAATATGTAAATCCCTTTTCAGAATATTCAACACGCATTTTAGATGCACATGTACAATATACACAAGCACACTACATCAAAAATCCAACGCCCGATATTTTTTTAAACAGAGCGTAAAAAAGGAAAGCACAGTTTGACTCAAGAAAAAATCTCATAGCGAAAGTCAGATGGGGTCAATTGGGCATAATGACCGTAGGGGTTAGTAGAAATGTCACCTTTCCATCGTCCTGTACATATTCTATTTCTTTTACAACATTCAAATCAGTTCTAACCTTTCATTTCAACGTTTTTTTACCCAGGAATGTTTAAGTACAAAAACTTCCCTGTATCATGTACCTTCTGCTTTGCTTTGTACCTTCGACTTGTTACAGACGAGCCCTTATGCCACCAACTTTGACTACTTGAACTTATTTCAATACATTTTTTGCTGGATGTTGTCAAGCGTTCGTCAAAGTTTTTTTTTAATAAATAAGATGAAGTCGAAGAACTTCATTATCATTCAATTGCATAATAATCCCGAACAGTTTTTGGGATGCTGCAAGTTAAAGACTGTGCAACAGCTCTCTGAACCATTTCTTCCCCCTTTTCTCGCTATCCATCTCTAACCAACATAAATTAAGTGGTTGAATTAAATAATAAACAAATGATTAGCATAATGTACAGAAACCTGAAACGAAAAAGGGTTGCCAAGTTAAGTTTTTAAAATCTCATTGTTATGCTAACGTATTTTTTTCATTAGCCCCTTCTCTGTTTAACCCCTTTTCAGTCTTATGGGAAATTTAACCTATTGACAACTTGAACAAAAAAGAGGCACCAGGGGAAAATATGGGGTCCGTCAAGATGGATAATCCAACAGCGGCACTTTTCCACAAAATAAGGTGTGTTGCTTGCAGAGGTAAAGTAGGTATACAAAAAATGGGGACACCGGATGGACCCAAAGAGAGGGAGAGAGAGTGTGTGTGTGTGAAATGAATGAATACATTTTTTTCACAAAACATAAAAAGGGAGCACCTGTTGAATAGAACAAGGCACACTAAGCACTTCCTTTTTGCCTTCTTCACTTTGTTACTGTTATATATTTTATGCACGAAGAGAATAAAAAACTGCTAAATATTATTTATTATGCATTCAAAAAAACACGGCGTCGGGTAAAGCGTGAAGTAGGTTATTATAAAAAAAACTGTTATACAAGTACGTATAACCTATCATAAGACGGCGGATGGACCGGAGAGCCCTGCCGGTATAGCATATTGCATGCCTAACTTTTGATATTGAGGCCTTTTTCCTTTTATTCGCTTCGGAAACTTGTTTCGTAATGTGTTATGTTTGCACTACATTATTTTTTTCTACTACGGCCACCCTAAATATACTGTATGCATACACGTACACCGTTTTGCTGATGAACTCAATGCTACGTTATGAAATATACAAAAACCAATTTCCATGAATTTCCATACAAAGAAAAAGGGTTCTGCTGTGACCATTCGAAATTTTGTGCGTTGCGTTTTGTTTCCATCTATTCGTTTACCCTTATCATTGCCATCATCTTCAGCATAGGATTTAGCTTAATTTTTTATTCACATGGAAAATTCTGTTTATACATTTATTAATTTGTGACGTGCATGCTTCAATAATTCAATAAAGTAGAATAAGGGATTTGATGTTTTCCTCTTTGATATTACCCATCGCCACAGCATCATAAAAACGTCGCGTAAATGTAACGTGTCATTCTTTAAAAAAAAACAGGACTAGTTCCCTATTTCCATGCAATTTACCTTTTCACACTAAACCTTGGTCAGTTTCTTTTATTTTTTGTTGCCTTAACTTACAATTTGTAAATACCTATAGGTTTGGTGTTTGGTAATAAATTCATTAAAAACGAAGCTGTCAAATATATATATATATTCAGCATTACCATTGTAGTAGACAATTTTTTTTAGTTGAGGGTTAACATTGAAATGAATGACTGCAGTTTTGACATTGAAATGCTATCACTAACGACTAACAAGCCACTCTTCTTCCTTAATACTTCAAACTACTGGGCGAAAAGCGAGATAGATTGTGTGAGAGTCTGGAAACATTTAATATTTTTCGCAGTTAGTTCCTTCCTCAAGTGGAAATTTCCTTGTTTGAGTTGGTCGAATGAAGTTACATCACACAACAGCCACAACATCACACGATGGAAGTATAAATATGTCTTGTTTCAAATACCATAATAATGCACACAGACGTAATTTTTTTGGTTAGTGCTTAAACTCCAGTCCAGTTCTACTGGAGCTGAACACAAGCCATAACAACAACAGCCATTATATTATGTATGTAGTATACGAAATTCATTACCATGATGATGGCCATACTTGGCCAGTGTCAAGGTTAAATTCATAAAATGTAATATGCAGTACCAATCAACTGTGTCTATTCTCTGTTGCTTCTATGTATTTTAACTACATAGCAAAATCATAAAAACCCCATTAGGTATACAAATACATAATTTTTCCTGCCACAACGAAAAAAAAGAAGATTTAGTTTATTTTGTGATGAAGAAGATTTCTTGTTTAAATAAAATACCCACCAGCACATCAAATAGTATAAAAGAGACAGTGACAAATGATCCTGACAAACAATAGCTGCAATAATGATAATGATAATAAGAGTATCGGCCCACAAGATAGTCTATTTATTTTTGCCGTTTCCCCCCTTTTTTGGAAATGCTCCTGCAGTGCAAAACGCAATCCACCTATAAAAAATGTAAACAGGTAACGTGTTATACATGTTACGTTTGCACAATCAGGTATTAAAACAAAGAATATTAAAACAGAATCAGAGATGGTACTACCATAAAAAAAAGATGTTTGTATGGTCGTATGCATAACAAACTGCAAATCATAGCTGTTGGTGTGACCACTATTGATTGTTACAACATTTTTGTGTACAGCAGTTCCCGTATAGCAGATTTGTGCCTCGTGGCTGGCTGTTATTAATAGTAGTATAGGTACATACATTAGGAACCAAAAATGAATTAGAAGAACAGACTATCGTCGTTTTAAAGAACTGAGTATTTTAGTATTTTGTTTCATATCAGCAACAGCACCAGTGAATTGTAGTTTTGTAGTGTGTTGCTAACAAAACAAGTAGACTATGACGCTTGGAACTGAACCTTCAAATCTTTATCAACAGCAATGAAGAGCAATGCATATATACATAATATGTATGACTGCCTGCGCTTATGAAAACAGCACAAGTGGACAAGACAATATAAAAAAAATCCATAAAACTTGTTCATGACTTTTTATATGATTTATCCTTATGGTCATATAATAACTAGTAAAATATATGCAGATATGTAGGGTATATCTAGAATAATTTTCCTGTACATTTTTCTAAAATGACGATGGACATGGACAACCATAATCATGCTCATCCCGGATACATCTGCTCCATGGTCTCTTAAAACATTAACGTTTTTTTTTCTTTGCTCTCGTTGAGGAAGATCACTCAATAATAATACTTTTCTCGCTGGGAGGAGGAACTTGAGACTTTTTTAAGCTTGGCATATATGTCTGTGTGTATATTAGTAATATTTATAGTACGTAATATACACGCGGAGACCCGCCGAGGGATGAAAATGATTTGCAGAGGAGTAAGTAGGTAGGTGGTAGTAGTGGTTAGTGAGGATGATGACGAATGAATGTAAGAGGAAAAGCGAAGTGCAAAATTATGATTCCACACACACTTGGTCAGCAACAATCACGGTCTCTTTAATACTTTGTTTCTTTTCTTAATTTCACTTAACCTTGCCATTCGAATGAAACAATGACTACCTACGTATCAGTAGCTGAACATGCAGGTCGACTGGTATTTTCTCAGGCGGGGAGGCTAAGGAAACAACAAAGCACGTAAAAAAACGTCTAGATAAATAATGTAATATGCCTGCCACCTTGACTTTACCTCCTTTTCTCTACCTATCCAGGCGTGCACAATCCTCATTTATCTCGGTAAAATAGCCAAGCCCAGAAATGAAATAAAATATAACATCTATTTTCTTTTTCGTTACACCACTAACAGTAACCATATCACTTCGAGTGAGTGCACATCCAGTCAGACAAGGCGTATTGCTAACTTTTTGACGGCGACGCTTTATATTGAGTATGGGACGGAACAATATAGCAAGATTTCCTTAATCTACATACAGTTCCATACAATATGTATCCTCATGGCAGCGGAACGAAACCGCAAACTATTAGCTTGCAGCCAACTTCACAGCTCGTTCACAGCTAGTAGTAACATGGGTAGTGATAATAATAATAATAATAATAATAATAATAATAAGCGTTGAACTAATACCTGAAGAAAAATAGATTGTATCTTACAAACATAAAAAAAAGTGTTGGAATCACAAAGTTGGTAGATTATACCAGCTCATATGCAAAAACAAGAAAATAAAAAATAAAAACGAGTCCAACTCTTAATAAAGATTCCAACTGGTTGTATTGAAGATTCAACTAAAAAACTTCAACATGCTAAGGTTGATGAAAATTTTGCTGACCATTCTTCCTCCTGTTCTCCAACGAGTCAAGGTAACATCAAAACAACAACAAGTCACTGTTGTTTTTCGCTCTCGAGTGACTCTGGTATTAGTAGCCGTCGTGACTACAGTGATTATCATGGCAGCACCAACACCAAAACCCCCTACCACACCATGTGAATCTGCAAATCGTTCACGATGACGATGAGTCGAGTTTATATGATGCAGAAGAGGGTAAAGCTGCGTGATTTGATATTTTTTTTATCCAGATGAAGAAGACGACAAGCGTAGAAAAGGACGCTAAAATCAGTATGACAGTGCAAACATGTCTAATACTGGTTTAGGTGGGTAAACGTTAAAATAGGTGTTCCATGATAAGTACCGTATAAGGAAAAACAAGCCAACAATGGTCAGCTTGATGTACACAGTCAGCAAACAGTATTATAAAGCGGCAGTGGAGCTCAAGAAAAAAAACTGACTATTTGATGATAAAGATGAAGCTGATCATTGATCATGATATCTCCTTTGATAGCTAAGGGCACCTTGAGAACCATCATCATCACTATCCTCTAGAGCATCATGATGAACAAAAAGCACCACCAATATGCAAAATGAAGCTTTGCAATATTTTTCCATTGTTGTCCACTCCTCTGTTCTGTGTCTCTGGCGCAACAGTCAAGTCACAAGTGAGTAGTCAATGGAAAACTTAGAGGAGGGGAGAATGGAGGAGACGAAAAATGTTAATATGAAAATATGAATCATGTTCGTTGTAATATCGCAAAAAAATGTGAACATATTCCAGCCAGCAGGACTTCTTTAGCATCATAATAAAAAACGGCACGTTAAGATAGCAAAATTGTGACTATGATATAATATCGAAAAATCTTTAGTGTAGGCATGTACTGCATACACGACCAACAAGCAAGCTGGTCTATACTAGTTAAGTAAGTTGATAATAAAATGAAAGGTTTGTGTGTGTGTGTGTGAGAAAGAGAGAGAGAGAGAGAGAGGAAAAACTCAATTTATATTCCCGTATGCGTTTGACTTCTTATTCCCTGTTCCAATACTCAAAATGCTATTTCGTTCAATTATTTATCTACCTGCAGTGGGACAGGACAACAGGACGGGACACATTCTTTCATAAAGAGATTAAGTTACACACTGCAGTGATGAAGATGAAGTAGGTAAACATTGACCATAAAATCTGAAGATGGTCATCAAGTTGTTCCTGTCCCCTCTGATAATACTGAAAAATTCAAAAGGGAACAAAACACAGCCAAGACGACTTTCTCAAAAGCTTCATTCAAGTGTAATGTTGCTTCACCACCGTCGTCCTTATCCTGAGCATATCGTCAATAACAGATGCAGGAATAAAACCATTAGGAATAAGGTAAAATAACCACCTTTGCAGTTTTTTACACGTTGACTCTGACGAGTTTTAAACTGCTACACGCCCTCTCATTACCATTATAACCATCAACCAGCAACAATTGGATACATTGTAAGCTTTGTGCAAACTTGTCTGTAGGTATGCTTCTGTTTGTGTGGCTGTGTCTCTATTCATTTTTTGCATCCGTGAAACACAATCCCATTTCCACTGGATAGCCATACCGCTCACGTGAAATAATTTGTACGGGAAAAAATACAAGAAAATGCCTGAGGCAACAGTACACAATTAACTACGATTTATTACCTTATACCTCATAAAGACACACAGTGGCGAGCAGTTGGAAAGAGCAAAAAAGGAACACATTTCCGTTGTCATCCTTTTACGTAACAACTCCAACATGCTTCTTCAAATCGTCTCCACTTTTGCATATAGTCTGGAAAACGTAGTCTACTTTTACTCTTCACAGTCACGGGCATGCCCATCATCGGCATCAACACCATGAAAGACATCAGGTAATCTTCGTTTAAGAACCCCTTTTTATTATGTACAAGGAAAATTATTTAATTCCCACTGAAACAGGGAAATTTCCTGGAAGAGAGGCATCACTCTACATTGTAATAATAATGCTAATAGCTTCTTGTGCTTATATCATCTAATTCGTAGTAATAAAAAAGCGCATCAAAGCAATAGCTGACTCGTCTGCCTGCGTACATATGTACATATATCCGACCATAACTCCATGTTTGCATATCAGTAAAAGAAATCACAACGTCGACATGAAACTTGTGTGTTTGTGGAGGAGTATACACACAGCCGCACAAAAAAAAACGAAGAAGTTTTGTGATACCATGGTGATGGTGTTGGTGCTGTTGATGATGATGATGTTGATGATGATGAGGATGATAGGCAAGTGCAGAAAATAAGATTAAACCAGAAAGTAGAGAAACAGCAGTTGAAGCAGAAATAAGACCGAAACGAGAGAGCAGAGGAGCGAAGAAAAAAAAATTCGCAATGTGTGTATGTATAATAAACACTATTAACGACAAAAAGCATTTGTAGTTTATATACACACTACAAACAGGATGAAACTCCTTAAGTATGTGTGTGTGCTTGTCTGCCAACTTGTTAATATGCCTATATAACGTGTGAATGTTAAAGAACGATATACAGAGTTTACCCATCAACATGTAGGCACTATATATACATTCTTTCTTCTCCAGTAAATAATGCATAGATACGGGAATACAAAGTATATATATCTACACCAGGGAGAGCAAGAGATGTGATAATACAAACAAGTTACTTTTTGCAACTTTATGTTCCATCCAGTCCGCTCGTCTTCTTTTCTTGTTCCAATGAGCGACTGACTACTGCAATTTACTTCAACGGGGAAATGAAAAGGAAAAAATAGAAGACGAACAGTGTAAAAAAAGATTTTTTTTTTGCAAATAATCTGTTTGCTTGCGCGTGTACTTTTTATGTGCCTACGTATATCTAGGGATATGGGGTATATCGACTATATACCCAGCAGTATACGGAGCGTGTTGCGTATATCGCAACTTTTTTGCATTGTTAGTACAACAGAGAATTTCGCTCGTGATCTTTCTGTCCTTGACGTTGGTCACTCACACTGACATGGTGATGGTCAGAAAAAAGCAGCAGAAGCAGAAAAGTATCAAAGCCAACCTATCACCAGCAGCATCAGTCAGTAATACTACCACCACCGTCACCGTCAGACCAACTATCAAACGAACCATACCATACAGCGTGATTTCTACCTACTCACTTTTTTTTCGTTCTGCTGCTGTTACGCCTTGCTCTATAGGATTACTCCCTAGTCTTTTATTATCGTTATTATTATTATTATTATCATTATTATTGCAAATTGTAAAAATCTATTTTGCAGGATAAAATATTAGATGGAGATAATGCACAATAAATTATCCAAAAAGGAAAAATAAAATCCCTCCTTCCTCTTCACCTTCCCTTTTCGCTCTTTTTAAATCCTTTATCATTCGAATTACTATCATTATCATCTTATTTTTACTGCCAGTTTATTTATTTATTGTGAAGATTTTCACAGCACAGTGCCTTTCTTCTTGCTCAACAACCTCATCATCTCAAAGATGTTTTTTTACATTCTTTATTTACCACGTAAGTCAGGTTGTAGGACAAATGAGTGAAGGAATAGCTTTGTTTTTTTTCTTTTGCTGTCTCTCTCTCTCTCTCTCTCGGTTAGTTGCCTCCCTGCCTGCCTCCAGAGAAAAAAAGTCAACCAGCAGATAAAAGGCAGCAAAACTACATTAATAATAATCATGACATGACTAACATCCTTGTCATATCATCCTTTTTCCTTTTCGGATTTCCAATTTTTTCCTCCCTTTTACTTTGACTTGGTTCTGTGGACGGTATTATGTATGAGTAGGCATACATTTGCTTTATCTCTGTGTGAGAGCAAAAAGACAATCTATTTGCAAAAAAAACCTAGTTAATAGCTTCTTTTTCTTCTACCCACACCTTCTTTGTTACCCAGGCATGCATGCATGTTTCTCCTGAGAGCATCTTCATGCTGACCATTCAACCAACCTTCCCTGTGTTGTTGGCACGTTGGACCAAACCCATGTTCCTCACCAAAATCAAACTCCCTCGTGCCTATTGACCAGTATAAAACTATTGTTAGGTACGACCTAAAAGCACGATGATGCTGGTGACGATGAATAAGTAAATGTGTAATATGTAATCTTTCTCCTTTCCTGGAAGAAGCTTTCCTCTAAATAAGCATCATCATCAGCATCGACCACACCAGCACAACGTGGTGAAAAAGTATTAATATTATTATCATTATTTCGTGTCCACCCAACAAAATCTATACAAACTTATTCGCAATAAGATTTTATTGTTCTTTTCTGCATGTTTCCCCTTTTGCCCGCTCAAGCCGAACAATGCAACGACAATCCAATCAAAAGGAAAGAAGTGTGTTCTTTTCCTTTCAAAATTCCATCGGAATAACATGAAAGCATCATGTCATCAGCATTAGCATCATCATCTTGAAGAATTCGAAAAAAAAGAAGACTCGCAAAGAGTCAGTGAGATTCCCTGAGGTGAGAGGATGATAAAAAAATAGTAGCCATTCAACGAGTAGAATTATACTAGTACTCATACAACAGCCACACGAACGATAACCAAGTAGCACAATGCCGCAGCGGAGGGGTAGGTAGATAGAGTCATGTTTTATTTGCTGCATATGACTTTATGATCTGGTTGTTACGAAAAGAAAACGCGGAGATTGTTGAGTCTTTAAAAGCACCATGCTGTGCGACACACGGGCAGTATTATCTAGCAAGATATAAAAAATCGGACTAACGAAGTAAATAAAATAAATGAATACATGGGAGACCTAACGTATAAAAATAATCCACAATATTCACAAGACAGGTGAATAGTATTTACATTCCAAATGGTAGGTATGTACAGGGAGTAGGTATTTGCCATATTTTTTACGGATCAATACCTACGTATCTTTCCATTTCTCACTCCCTTGTACTTGTAGCTAGAGATGGTGGTAGTTTTAGGGATTACACCACTTCAGCCAGTAAAAGTAATATATGATATAAAAGAACAAATGTTTGTTCAATAAACCCCTCTCCCTTTCGAAATTCCCGATACTCTTCCCAATTTGTGGTTAAAGTGAGCGGAAGACTGACGTTTTATATTAAACAGGTGTAATTTGACTTACTATTGATAATAATAATAAATCGAATCTCATTATTTTCACCCATTATATATGTTACTGTTACTGGCAGCAAGGTTTAAAAGTAAAAATACAAAGCGCAAGAGAGAAAGAGAGGGAGGTAATGAAAGAGTGTGGGTGAAAGACGAAAACACAATGCCACTGTCACTCGTGTCAAGGTGAAATAGAAGACTAGCTTTTGCACGCAGCAGACGTAACTTTTAGTAGTAGCATGTCGCAATGAGCACTTAATACTTTAAAAGTAAATAATAAAAGTAAGGTACTTTTGCTGAATTGGCGTTTCCGAGAATCCACACGACAGTTTCTACATACCTACACATTCAGTGTCATTTTACTCTATCTCTTAGCGTGATAGTGTGCTGAGAAACGTGTAGAACTAGCACCGAAAATTGCAATCTAGCTAACAACAAACTAAGCAGAAAAGTAGGATATTACACTTGGCTAATCAGATTAAATCAATTTTGCTGAGGTTTCTTTCCCTGTAAATAAAATCCTATTGTAATGTTCCTTTTGGAGTTTTCATCATTTTTTTTAGCACCCTATCATTCCCGTTGTCCACTGACGCTATCTTAACCTCACCCTTCACATTTGAGGAGGAAACATAAACAAAAGGCGTCTTATGGGTACAAAGTGATTTGGAATAACGCAACACAGCATTGTATCAAACCGACGCATCACACACTTGAATTGGGTTTCACTTGTAGTGAAATTTTAATTAGCCGTATGTTATCATGAGTCGGTTTGTACGATGGAAAGGGGAAATTTATCATGTAAAAAATTATTTACGCTTGGCCTCATCAACCTCACTGTCATCACATTATTTTTGTGATGACCAGGCGACAATTAGAATGACACTTGTTTTGAGTGCCCCATTAATAAAGGAATAAACAGGAAACAGGAAACTCGCATTAAATTGCAAATTTCATCACAAGATCGTCATCGCTATCAACTGGTTATGAATGCTTGTTATCCATAACTCATTGAGATATGAACGTATGTGATAGGGATGAATACTGACATAAAGCAAGTGCTCAGCTGCGAAATCATTGATATATTCTGGAGCTTGTATCTCAAGTGTTTCGGTAGCTGATGTGATGACTTTGAATGAGTTTTAGCTTTGTATGTACTAGTTTGACGTGCATGCTTGTTACTTTAGAAAATTATATATTTTACGATAAAAACTTTTGCTTGAGTTTTTTTATAGATAATATTAAATTGCTAATAACACCAGAATTTTCAAGGTATTCAAGGAAGGGGGCATTCTTGCATAAAAATTGGTTTCCAACAAAGATGCCTCATTAACATAATAATAGCTCGAACGACGAATAAAAGGAGAGAGTGAACAAGAAAAATGCAATAATTACGAGCAAGCTAGACAGGAGTAGGATGATTTTTAGAAAACAGATGGAATGCTATTTTCAGTGGAAAATGAAAAGTGCTTTGGAATTTTGCCAAAGAGGAAGCTATTTTACGACTGTTTGATCTCTGCTACTGGGAGGAAATGATGGAAATGAGATTCATAAAGGTACGCAAGCGTGCACATTATTTAAAGGGCAGGGTCACGTTCTAAATATGTACGTGTGATTGTAAAAGCCCATATTTAATATACATGCCCGTTTGGGGCATTCCCAACACATGCTTTCTCGCTACTGTAATTTTCGAAGAAAGCCACATATTAAATTCCCGTTTCTGCTACTCCGGAAGAATAGGCAAGATGATGATAGCATTCATCATTATTAGACCGCAGAAGAAGTGGGTTTTGGCAACTTGTTTCTCCTCATAGCAATTTGAAAGCAAACCCTACTTCTATCTAAAAAGGATTTCTTCTGGGAATCAAGAGACAGTATGTACATCATTGTAGTAATGTGGTGGTGCTAGGTATAGAGATCAGTTCATCATCATCATACTACTGCTTTCTAAGTAATCACCACCGTCCACCAATACAATTTTCCTTCACTAGTCACCCTGGCTGTTTCCATTCCGCCTTCACATCAACAAGTAAAAGGAGAACGGAGAAGAGAAACACGGGGAAATGAGAAAACAAACTACAAAATGTGAGGTTAGACCCTTGCTGTTCCTGTGGCTTGATGACTGCCTGTCTTTGATATTATTGCGTTGGGCTGGTGCGACGATGTGGGCTTGCCATCGCTGGAAAAACTTGATAGGCAACGATGACGATGATGGTGCTGATGATATGATTTACTTACTGTTGCTTCTCTGCCTGCTTGCTTTTTTGTACCGCTATCAACATCATCATCAACATCGCCACCACCACTGTTGCTCCTACTACCACTGCCTCGATGAAGATTCTGTTGGACGAGGACAGGTTCGTCGACTCTTTGACTTTGAAAAGGTCGGGAGTGCAGAGCCACTACTAATACAACAACTACATGGTATTGTGTTCTTCTTGTTGAGACACACACAGAGAAAACTTTGTATACTGTTGGTGGCGGCGGCAAGATAGTAATAATAATCATACAAGGTTTACTACAATCATAATAAAATAATAATAATAATAATAATAATAATAACCAATCCACTTGAAAAGACTAACAAAACAACCTATTCACTTATTACTTTTAGCACGGAAGGAAAGGAAAAAAAGACCAGCAAGCAGCACCGTGCACGACAAACCAATAACCAGGCATAGTGCTCGTCATCATCATCATCACCACTAGCGCTGGCAGCATTGACACCGCGCACAGTCAACACCAACGCGTCTTACACTTTTCTCGGATGGACACGTTTCCAATATTTGCACAAACACCCTTTGGTTATCATAACATACAAGATACTATACTAACATACTGCTTTTGTTTTTCCAGCGCACTAATACCTCATGCACATTTACCTCTGGTTCAACTATGACGCCAAAGTGGTAAACGTCCATTATGTTTCTGTCACTTCATTTTTACATTCAGCTATCATCTTTCCAGTTACCTATACGTAATAGGTATGCTTTCTTTACTGATGCTTAAGTGCCACTCGCATCGTCTAATTCAGGGTGGAATGAGGGCGCGGTGGTAGTTGTGACAAAGGGGATAGCAAAAGCAAAACACTTAAACTATTATGCTCCACTACTGCGACATCCTGTACACTCACGACACACTATGTCTAACCACCACTACTGCTGTCACGTTGATGTGTCGCGTTATTTGCTAAAAGCATGAATTATCAAGCAGTTTGCTAAAGTGTTTGGGAAAACTATCAAAACATAAGTAGGAGAGTACGGACTGGCTCGAGGGGAGAAAGAAAGAAAGAAAGAAAAGGAAAGGAAAATAGAGCTTTCGCTCTCGTTCAGTATAACGTATAAAAAATATTGGGAGGGTTTTCGATGCACCAAAAACTAGTTCAAGTTTTTCGTAGATATACTTCTTTATCTACCTACATTTCTACTTCTACCTGCCTCCTCATTCCATGATTTGAAATACCTTTTGTAACCCAATTAGTAGTGCATGCATAAACTATTTATGTTTTGGCAAGAGTGTAAAAATAAGCAGAAAAATTGGCAGATGGCATGCAGTTGCAGTATTGTTATGTAGGTTTATGCATAAAAATGTTTCGGAACAGCTTGAGTAAATTACCAGGAGAAAAACCTGTTTCCCCTTAAATAAGATAACATGATCCTATAATTCAAAAATGTCTACCCCATCATAATATTCAGTGTGCATACTAATCAAATTATTACGATGTGATGAATTTGCCAAGTTATTTTTGCAGATTATTTGAAAGTCAATCAGAGATTTTTCAGCGCAGTCAACGCTATTGTTCCTCATTGAGAAGCCATTTTTATTATATGATGCCGCTAAACGGATTCACTGAAAATGGTGATGATGGCACAATTGCCACATGTTTGGTAATGATGATGACGATATTTACGCTGCTATGCATGCTTCTAGTACTAAATAGCAGGATGGACAGAATTTTATGGATGAGGAACTCCAGATATGAGCTAAAAACTTGTATTACATCAGCAAAGAAGCAGAAATAGCACAGTCCATTTCTACAGCCTGCAAAGCGTCTTGTTAACGTTAACTCACACACGCTCTCACAAAGGCCAGCAGACGTAACACAAACTATCACCGCTGATGATTTTGTTTGCCGTTGATCATACGCTCCTATTATTATAGGGAAACAGTTAAAATTGCACATAATAAAAATATGCATCACCAGCGTACAATAAATAGAGTGCAGAATACAACAAGCTATCAAAGTGAGCAAATATCACAAATGCGCTGAAACGGTTATAAAACAACACGTAATCATTATATGACTTTGTATGCAAAAATGCCTGCATATATATAACAAACAAGGCGTGTGTGTGAATGTGTGTGTACAGAGGATTTTTAATGAATGCGTTGTTGTATACATTCATCTCCATTGGGGAATAAAGTCATCAATGTCAAGTTTATCAAGAGTATTTTCCAAGTTTTTTTCTGACTGCCTACTGGATCAGCAGAGGATGATGATGAGTTGCTGAGAAACCATATTTATGGATCATGCTATGTGTAGGTAATCTAACACCGTTTAGTTTGTGTATCAACAGGGAGTAATGATAAGCCACAGAGATAAAAGTATAGCAATATTATTAGTATGCAAATTATGGGCCCCTTTCTACTGCGTAAAAAATAAATGTAGCAAGGCAGTGTGGGGATCACTATGGATTGTCAGCAGGATAATATTCATATGTCTGGAAAACAGTATCGCTGAAAATGTTAAGCAACTGGGGATATTTATAGCAAATATAAATGCATGCATAGTTAGTTATAAACATAAACCCCGCAGAAAATCAAGTTCACTCAAGAGGGTCAGTAGTAGTCATGTCAGTGCGGTCGTGGTCACTCATCATGATACTCCTCATTTATTATTACTATTATTATTATTATTATTATTATTACTAGTCGTAGTATTAGTGTTACTATTCTGTACTCTCAGATTCAGCGCTGCTGATGATGAAGATGAATGGCAACAAACGGAACTTTCATGTTTGATAAAACCATCATCCTCATCAGCCATATGCCTGACGTTGCGTTTAGCTCTTCCTCTACTTTTATAGTAACTTGTATTAACAAAGTATGTACACGATGTGTTTTATTACGAATTATAAAAAACGAGTGAGAAAAGAAAAGAATGAATGGACTGTTGACATTGACGTCGGAAATAGATTGGCTTGTGTGGCTATTAACCCCGTGTCCAGCTTAACCTTGACAATGAAAGAGAGGGAGAGATGAGTGATTATGAGAAAGAGAGAAGCAGAAAATCCTTCCTCGAACATATTTTATATACAAAACTACTACAACAACGTAAGTACAGGGATGATGATGTAGTGCATAAGTCAAAGGAAGACTTTACAACTTTATTTAATGATCAAATAAATTAACATCATCACCAGTTTCAATGCTAAAGCTGGTCATGTAGAAGCGAGGAGATGATGCAGAACATTTTATGCGTTGCCGTGTTGCTGCTGGCTTGCTTGATCCTTGCTCTTTTTAACTCTCTCTTTATTGAGTAATACGCGTACACAAAATATATGACTGCATATCTGTATGAATGCATGCACAGTTGTTCGTATGGTGCAAACAACGAATTTGTATGACTGGTTGCCTGGTATCAATCAACCTTGACACTAACTTCCAGGCAGAAAAAACTGACAATGGATGTGCCACATCACTGGTTGTTGTAGCTTCTAGAAAAAACGTTGACCAGCAGTAAGCTTAAGGGAGATTAGCTGGTGTGCAATTTAAAAAAATATTATAATAAAATGTATAATAAAATTTAACTGAACTTTAAGAACAAGCTCCCAACCAACCCTACTTCAAGTTCAAAATCCAAAGTGCAAATTGATTGTGAGCAGAAGCAAGTAGTCACCAGTGCAAAAGAAGAAGAAATAGGTGTACCTCAAAAAATATTCAGTTTTGCTCTAATTTTTTTTAGCTTTGTCGGTTCAGGGGAATAACGTTTGGCATTGATATTGATGTATGGTACAGTATGCATATATCATATGGAGATAGTTGGGTTTGCTGATATGACCGATTGGATTGAAGATTTTTTAAACGAAAACATTTAGATCAATGGGGATCTTTGCCGCACGTCCTTTATTAGGCAAACTGTTGAAGGATATTTAGGGAAAAGTACAAAAATCATTGGTAAAAATGGTTTAATGAATAGAAAAGAATTTCCTTTGCCGTCACGCCAGTTGCATGTCACAACCTTCACCGTACACAGTCAAACCGACCACATTCATGGGGCATGCTTTTGATAAGTAAATTAACCACAACAATGCGTTTTCAACTACAGCAGAACATCTCGGAAGACAAAATAGAGATATTTTGATATTTCTAGGTTCAATATCGTTCTTTCAACTGTTTGGCACCGAAAGTCGTGCGTTGATGTAAGTTGCACAAATATGGTATGCTTTAATCATTTTTAAGCGGAATCATTTAATCAAATGATTTGCACTATAAGGCATATAATTTTCCAGCAAAATCTAGTGGCGTTATTCAACGGCAGTATCTGCATCTGCCTTGCTCTCAACGATACGATTTAAACAAAAGGAGATGCAGAGAATATCCCTCCTCAATTCTTTCAACCTTGAAAGTCATATTATATGCAGTATGCATGCATATAAACACACGTTGCTATTTCATTGCGTGGTTTCAACTTGGAATTGAACTTGGTGGAGCAAAAAGAGACTAAGTTAATAATTCGCTTGACAAGACAATATATCATTTTAAGTCAACTTTCCACACACATATGGATTCTTTCATCAATAAAACTTTGATGAGCAGTCGCCATTTCAAATTTTCCTGTCTGGAGAATAAAAACAGTGAACCATGTTTCGAAATTATTTTTATATAATCATAATCAGTGTCGTCATCATCAAATTTAACCAGACTTCCTCATTCATACATTTCTACGTATAGCCACCCGCCCCCGCTTGAGCATACCGTGCAGAGCACAAGTGGCAAAGTCTAGATACTTACTTATCGTAATTATTGCCAATTCAATTACAATTATTCACATTATTATTCAACTCTCATCATACCTGCCAGTCTGTTGTACATCGCGCTCGCACTCATCTCGCTTCTACTAGACAAGCATCAGAGCCAGCAGTCAGTAGTAGTGCAGACGTACAGCAATGAAAATTTTGCGAGGCTCTTCCTTGTGTGGGTGTACATTTCACGAGAAATTATAAATCTTTTTAAAGACAGACATATTATCGTCGTACACACAGGTGAGCTACGTTAGTAGCCAAGCGGTTGATTACACTGTACTACAAGGAACATCTTCATTTTATTTTATTTATACTTTAGCTTCCTGGATAAACTTTGTGACGACCAGTGCCGAAACAAATAGGCATTCCACAGCATGATGACGACGCTTGGTACTCTGGTAATGTTGGACAGAAACTCCTTTTTTAGCCACTAGAACAAATCCCATTAGCCCGAAAGCCACACACACACACACACATTGTGTAAGTAATTGCAGGCAGGCAGAGCACAAATAATTTGCACACGAGAATCATTCCCTGTAGTATCAGTATCGTCACCATAGACACTAATATGGAAGGTAATATATAGCCTCCGGCCAGATAATCTATTAAAACAGAATTACATACTTACTCCCAATATGCTTTTTTACATGGACATACTATGTAAAAATCACAGCGTACACATTACCCTACCTAGTTACATACATACGCAGAATAGATTGCAATTTTTCACAAAAGGGAAGAAGAAACGTTGTTTGGAATAAATGTGCTTACTACTTGTTGGAATAACATTATCCTTGCTAACTGAAACCTACATACCTACAAAATATGTACATAGGCATGCATGTGTGTTGCTGAATGCCTCATTGTACTGACAGATGTACCACACTTGTTGTTGAGTTTGCAGAAAATCATGATCATACATATCATATAGGTATAATGTATATTCATATATCTATATAGATTTATGCCTTTGCATAACTTTTTTAGTAATCAAGTCAACCTTGAGCAAGGAGTTTGACCCACCACAACCACCACCAAAGCCATCATCATCATCATCATATATCTGCCAAGTTACAACGTTCCTTTTGGTGAGCTTCTTAAGGCTATCAGCATTTATTCAACCAAACATCTAGGCATCTCTCTCTCTCTCTCTCTCTCGCACTCAAACTCCTCTATCACCATGCCATATATCATCTGATAAATGTCTGCTTTATATACAACAACACCTATAAAATACTTTTATTCAAATATGCATGGAATGATGATGACGATGACGACGATGCATGCATTAACACTATTAATGTAACAACAAGGGAAGAAGCAAACACCAAGCTATTTGTGCCGTTTCTCATCTCTATATATTCTTCTGCAGTCGTTTGTTGCGTGGTTGCAAACTTGCAAATTGTAAATGATTACATTATATTGTCGTTCTAGTGCTCTGGTGGTGGTATGCTGCTCAAGTCATCGTGGTTTTCGTTGATGATTTATAATACACGCATCATCATCATCATCATTTATATATTATCGTTCGTGTTGTTGGTATGCATGAATCTGCCTGCGTTTTTTTTACATTATGCATGTGTATGATATAGCAAAGAGTAATGAATAAAAAGGAACTAGCAAAAATAAAATACTCCTCTCATCCCGCACACACAAACCCAATGTTTACATTACACACACGGGTTGTTACAAGCGTGTTGGAGCACCTATAAAACCCAATCGTCCCGTCATTGCCATTCTAGGTATTCGCTCAAAGAGTGTTCCCTACTGTAGATTCAAATTATATGGGTATCTGCCTACCTGTAACATTTGAAGAGCCAAAGCGAAGCACACAATGTATACAAAGAAGAGAGAGAGGAAGAAATAATGTCGATATATATAATATATACATGTGTATCTATAAAATGTCGATACTGGCTACTGCTGCCACTTACAACAACTTAAGTATGAAAATATATAGGTATTGTTACTAACTGATTGTGAGCATCGCAGAGAGAGAGAGAAAAAAAAAATTTGCGAAACACATGTTGCAAAATTTTCTCTATCATTTTATTTCGCGACTGCTGGTGCAGCTAATAAACTGCTTTTTGTTACTTTTTCTGCATTTTATATGTTTGTGTGTATGTGTGCAATCTGAATCTGCCTGCTTCAAGCAGTTAAATACTGAGCGTTCCTTTTTACTGTGCAAACAACAGCCATTTTAGGAATTAACTATGCGTGATCAGCGACATGGCAAAGTAGCCGAGAAGTGTTCATTTTTCAAAGAGTACTTATTAACGTTATTATTTACTTACTCTGCGACGACGACAAAAAAAAAGCACGACGTAATGCTATTACTATTAGTTATCTTACCTCTACTCTACTATTACCTACGATGACAAGCACAAGCAGTTAACCAACTTTTGGCGGTTGGGATGTTGATGATGTAATAAATGATAGCTACATAAGAAATGGGATGTATCCTAATAAGATATTTTAAAGATAACTTTTTTCTTTAAAAAATACTAATATTTTATGGTACATGTTATAAATTATTTTTCCTATTAAATTCACATTTAGGCACAGCAATACACACATGTATACAACCATCACGATGCATTGATTCATGGCATAAAAAACATGACTTACCATTTGGTAAAAAAGTTTAGCAGAATGAAGGCGAAAATGTTTCAAGATGCTCGTTTGAAGGACGAAATGGGCATAAAGCGCCAAGAACAACAAAAAAGCAGCATTTTTAAAGTGTGCCTCATTCATTTACTCAGTCACTCATTCATCAATTTAAAAAGGCGAAAACGGTACAGAGCTGTTCGTATCGTTTCGGTAAAATTTTGTGGACGTGTGTGTGTGTTTGAGCAGCGTTTTTGGGATAACGCTTTTCACAGCTTAAACGTAAAAAATGCAATGTAGTTCGTCGTCGAAAAAAAAATCAGCACAGAGATGACTACGATGAGTTTCCTTTGTAACTAGAACTTTTGCCGTGATTAGGTTAGGTAACCGAGCTGGGATTGATGATGATGATGACGATGATGACAACGACCATTTTATTCTCGTTATTGTTAGACAGTACCAGCAAAATGACAAGAACAAAAGGGATAGTTAAATCTTGATAGGTATTCTTTAAAAAGGGAATGTGCGACACTAAAGATTACACTTCTATAACAACCACCACTTCCACTGGCTCTGTTTTGTCTGCCGAGTCAAAAAAGGGTAAAAAAAACGTGCACATATTTCGTCAACAATGATGACTACGATGATAATGCTAACAAACTCTTTGGAAAAAACACGATTTCTGTAGCAGTAAAATTCTCATCATCATCATCATTATTATTGCATCGTGAACTCTACCCCGAATTCAGCATTTTAGCCCATACCTATTATTACCTTTTGCATCCTTTGTAATCAAAACTCAACACGTCCGTTTGTTCATCGTCAGACTACTACTACCTACCTCTCTCTTTACCTAGCATCTAATCACCTTTAACTTTAAAACAAAGTGGTGGTTACCTATGCCAACATCACATCATTACAGAGTCTTCTTTTCTTATCCCACCACAAGTATCTCTAGAACAGCTTAGAGTTGCCTCAAATTATTATTGACGAAGAAGTTGAAAGATGAAGAAAAAAAATAAAAAGGGTGTTACGACAT
This sequence comes from Callyntrura guangdongensis, assembly GCA_027744295.1. Classification (NCBI taxonomy): domain Eukaryota; kingdom Metazoa; phylum Arthropoda; class Collembola; order Entomobryomorpha; family Paronellidae; genus Callyntrura; species Callyntrura guangdongensis. The sequence continues at coordinate 671 of JAHZNB010003139.1, read as the reverse complement.
CCCTGCCATTACATGAAATCTGTTGCTGTTATTAGAATAAAGCATTGATACAATTGAAAAGAGAAAAAGGTAGTATTGCTGCTCCTTAAGAAGTGAAGTGCAAAAAGGAAAAAGGAACGTCACGACAACAACCAGACGAAATATAAAATGCCAGAGTGAGTTGTGAGTATGCACTAAATAGACAAAGAGGGAGAGAGAGAGGGGGAGACCTTTTTGAAAAGATTAAAAGTAATAGAATGAGTGTTCAAGTGGTTCCTTAAGTAGTAACCCGATGGATAGGTTGTAGCAAAGGTTGATAGTAAAATAAGATGACGTTGATGATGCAACGTAAAGAAGTTGTAATTAACCACACTCTCAATTTTCGTCTCTCTCTCTCTCTCTATCTCTCTGAGTAAAAAACACACACTGTAAACACACAAGTAGCAGCAAAACAAACGAATATAATTATGTTTGTTGACGATTTGACTACCAGCACTGGCGAATTTGTAGATGTGGTTTTTAACAACCCAACGACAACTACAGAATCGTGTAGTAAAGTAAAAAATATATATAAAGCAATGAGAAGAAAAGGGATAAAAAGCAATGCCGTCGTATGTAGATTTAAGTTGGTGTGTTTATGAGAATTACACGATAGAGATAGTGACGGTGGTGACGAATGTTGTGCGTTTCAG